>JAXGGA010007299.1:0-63630 GCA_038373865.1 Uloborus plumipes | reverse complement strand
TCGGCTGCATTGAAGTGGCTCGAAAAAGCCGTCACCTCGGCATTTGGGCAACTCGGCCTGTGGATCTGAAAGAGAGAAGAATTCACTATACTAAAATGCAACTTAACTTGGCAGTGACGTCACTACGGGTGGAGCCAATAAGAGCTCACAAGCAGTCAGAGATCTCCTCTAATTCGCCAAATAGGCTGTGACGTTTTATCTAGCTCGTTTTTCATAGGCTAACGTCACGCTGACGTCACGATGTTTTTGCCAAGAAAGGTTGCATTGTAGTATAATTAGCGGAATGTGGGGTGGGGCCAAGTGAAATGGCGGCGCTGAACTAAAATAGTGAAATGTGTACTCTGCTTTTAGAACCGCCTGTCTGGTACTATTTTAACTATGCAGTTTTTAACTAACGCATGCAGTCTATATCGGCCAGGAAAAAGTTAACTCTGAAGGAGGATCAAAGCAGATGATATACAAGTAATTTTCATAAAACTAAGACTCGTCTTATAATATTTTGTTGGAAGACAAACATTGTAACATACTTGGGCTCAAAATGGATAATGTTCTCAATATAGACACCTCCCTAATATTTTTAAAAAGCACAACTTTTTAATCGAGAGATTTCGCTACATGTTCGTGAAGAAGAACAGTTGAAAAGTTAATTTAGCCTGGAATGTACCCAAAATAAAAGCGTTGTTCGCCATTTTGAAGGAAACGTGTGATTTTCGTGGTGTGATGATCTTAATTACAGTTAAGTTTAAATTCTTATTGGATATGGTAAAATTACTTTAAATATAGAAAAGTAAAGTGTTTTAGAAAGCTGATAAAACATATTCTTGCTTGCCATTGCATATATTGCTAAAAAAACGGTGTTTAGTTACGACAAGATTTAGTGAAACTGCGCTCGATTCCGCATACCTTATGTTCACATTGGGAGTATAGCAAGAGAATAATCAGATTCCCAAATTTGTAAACTATCTGTAAATGTTATTTTGTTTAGATTCTGATTCACAATAAATTGAATGTTCCATAAGGTATTTTAATCCCTATTATAGTATTCGTACATTATGTTACGAATAAAGAGTGAAAGTATAACACTTTTCAAAGATATTTCTGGGAATTCATAAACTTTTCAGGTAACGACATAGCTGTATTTTAAGTAGAATACACAGCGATACTGAAGTACCGTTACTAGAAAACTTTATGTAAGTCTAGTTTGTAAGCGATTTTTTTTAGCAGTACTGTCGTTAGTTTTCTAGTGTAAAAACCTTTGTGGAAGTTCAATGTTACCAGAGATTTTCTAATTGCACAGTTCATTTTTATAAAATTTTGATTTCAAGGGGCGATCTGACATCTGGATTTGGAGATGATCATTGTCAGAGCGGGATGGAGTGCAATTTTAAAGATCAAACAGGGGGTCGAGGAAAATTTTTCCAAACATAAGTCTTTAAAATGCAGATTGAGAAAGATCACTTAATTTTGGCATGCAAAACTGCAACTTAATGAGATGCAGTTTGAGGCAATATTACTATGCCGTGCTAAGCGCGAAAGTGATATTTGCAGTCGAACTGAAACTGAGACGTTACTCATTTAAGTTTTACGCCGCCATGTATTTGCTTTAGATGACACTTTTTCAGATTTATTTAAAAGATATCTCATGTTCTCAAAAGACCATGAAACTTTGTATTTGGGGATAATAAGTTGCAAAAAAAAGCACATGGTGACAACAACTCAATTTTGTTAAAAAGAGCAGATACGGCTTATGTACTTCGCGCGGCAGTATTGGTCACTTAGAGTCCAGTCATGACCTCAATGCCCCCTCTGGATCCTCCCCTGGGTGGTTTTAGATTAAATTTCAATACTTATGACAGTGTTCATAGTTTTCCATATTTTCCCAAACCTTAATCATAAATACTGACTCACTGTATTCATGAATATTGTACTGGGCTAAGAAGCAATCACAGCTTTTAACCGGAAGACCGAAACCAGGGAGTGTGAGGGGTGAACCGTCTGGTGCCACGCACATGCAGGCGGTCGGTTGTTCTTCGTGGCACTGCAAGTCAGCAAACGTTCCATCCGGCTGGCAACGCGGAAGCATCCACCTGTTGTCAGGATCCTCTTGCATCTTTAGCCTGGCTGACGGGCAATCCACTCCGGCTGAAAGATATTAGACATGTGTGAGCTTGCATTATCAGGTAATGATATATCAAGAAAATATGAAAACCCTTTACAGCCGAGAAGCAAAATAAATAAAAAATGATTAAATAAGATTTGTGCTTAAATATGAATGAAGTTTTAAAAACCGACGCAAATAAAGCGCAATTCTATACATAACACCTGCACTTGCAATTTCTTCTACTTTTTCGATGTTACTTTTCATTTCCAATTTGAATTCTTCAATTTCGTTTTTTGTTAACATCCCTGACGCAACAAAGAAGGGAGTTATAAGTTTAACGTATCTGTGTATCTGTCTGTGGCACCGTACAACCTAAACTGATGGGCCGGTTTTGATTTTTTTTTTTTTTTTTAAAGGTGAAGTGATCGAAAGTGTTCTTAGCTAACTCGCGTCTTCAGATGACATTAATTATCAAATATATTAATTAAAAACCTTTAAATGTTTTTCGAGATTTTTGAAGTGAAAACGTACAGGACAGTTTAAAACAATAGTAACAAAAAAAAAAGGAAAAATTCTGCATCTGGATAGATGCGTTTGGAACTTCCGTGTAAAATAGAGCTCGAATTTTTACTTCTTTAGCAAATATGGTCAAGGCTTAAATCTACATGATTGGAAACCTTGTCATTGTTGGCCGACGAGGAAAGAAAACTCAATGATTTAAAATGTTTATCTGTTGCCAGTTTCTATTTGTTAACAATTAAAATACTTGAAAAACGTTTTTGTATAAGAATTTTCAATTTTCCCTCTTCGTTCTGCTTTTGCGACTAGCAAATTTTACTACTAAGGATTACCTTTAATTCCCCGTGTTCACCATGTCCTCTCTAAAACAATCTATTATATTTAGATTTAAAATGTTTTATGACCAGAGAAGTTCGTTTTAATATGAGATTCGGGTCAGGTAAGGCCCCTATATAGACGAGCCGGCGCATCAAGATTAAGTTTCACCACTTTGGATCCAGCGCGTGTTTGTGTGTTTGAGCGGTTGTCTTTTCTGGCCAGTAATCGCGTTTTGGTAATTTTTCACTGTGAGCAATTATTAGCGGCACGTGGATTTGGCAAAGCTTAGCAATATGCCAAAACTTTTTTCTGGTAACCCTACTCCGCAACAATGAAAATTTGAAAGTAAAAGTTAAGGAATTGGATCCAAAGTGGTGCAACTTAATCTTGATGCGTCGGCCTGTCTATATAGCGGCTCTAGGGTCAGGTAGAGCCGCTATATAGACAGGCCGACGCATCAAGCTTAAGTTAGACCACTTTGGATCCAATTCATTCACTTTTACTTTCAATTTTTCATTGTTGTAGTGTGGGGTTACCAGAAAAAAGTTTTGGCGCATTGTTAATCTTTGCCAAATCCACGTGCCGCTAATAATTGCTTCCACTGAAAACTTATCAAACCGCGATTACTGGCCAGAAAAGACAAACACTCAAACACGCGCTGGATCCAAAGTCGTGAAAATTAATCTTGATGCGCCGGCTCGTCTATATATAGCTCGCCTTAGGGTCAGGTAGAGCCGCTATATAAACAGGCCGGCGCATCAAGCTTAAGTTTGACCACTTTGGATCCAATTCATAACTTTTACTTTCAATTTTTCATTGTTGCGGAGTAGGGTTACCAGAACAAAATTTCGGACAGTACCAAGCTATGCCAAATTCACGTGCCGCTAATAATTGTTCACATTGAAAAATGACCAAAACGCTATAACTTGCCAGAAAAGACAACCATTCATAAACCACCAGAGAAGACATAACACGAGCTGGATCCAAAGTGGTGAAACTTAATCTTGATGCGCCGGCTCGTCTATATATAGCTCGCCTTAGGGTCAGGTGTTATTTAATTTTTTAATTTAGTCGTAGTACTTGTGTTGAGATCGAGTGGTGTTTGATCTATTGCCTTTAAGACATTGGTGAAGGAGCTTCTAAACTGATGTTTTTGAAAACAAACTACTTTTCATGAAAAGTAAACTGAACTGGTTTTGATTCTAAACGACTCATATATCGATTTCGAGGCTACAATGGAGGCTCTTCATCAGTGCAAAAGGCTCAACACGCAAAAAGAAAGCCGTGAGAGAACTGAACTGATTTCACTTCGCACTGCTGTGTGCAGCTTTTTGCACTGGTCGTCACAGCGTTGCGCTGTTTCTACTACCGGCTCACTCAAATTGTATCTTAGCCTTTAACGGGCACAAGCCGTTTTTCTCCAAAGTTCACATTTTGCATTATAATTAGAAAAATGAAGCTCATTTATGACCAAAAAATTTATTTTTTTGAATTTTGTTATTGTGGCTTCTGTTTTTAAGAGGGGTGAGTAAAGTTAACCACCGCCCATTACAAGCATTGACATTTCACTGATTTATTCAATAGAATAAATGTAAAATACAAATAATTTCACAAGTAAATGTGCATTCCTTGTAAAACCATTCGTCATTAGTTATTTCGAATTACACATTTTTTAGTTAAGCATGAAATAAGTGATATTAAAACTAAATACAACATAGATCACCAAAAATACTTTTAGTTTGTCTGATGGAACAACATGAAACATGGAGCAGCTCATAATGGAACATTACATTTTGTACATAAAACTTTTGTGCGTTTTTAGTGCGTTTTAAGTCCTAGCGTAGTGGTAAGATATTTACCACCGCCTTAAAAAGGGTTAAGATTCTTGGTGTAAGATAAAATTTTTTCCAAAGCTCTAGAATTAATTGAACATGAGTTATGGTGCCCTTTAATGTTCTTAAGCGACGTAAGGTAAAGAATAGATATGTTTTTCCGCCCTTAATTTCATAGCGATGAAAATTCGTAAGTTGGCCAAATTCACTTGATACAAGAGATTTAATTTAAAAATATTTACATATAAATTCAATTTTCACCAGGAATTTTATTTTTTGCTTTTTAAAATTACTTACGATAGCCAGGATATTCCCAAGAGAAAAACAGTGGCAAAAAGCTCACCTGCAAATGAAAAACAAAATCATGTAAAACCAAGGTCATATTAAGACATAGGTACATGGGGCACAGGCCTAGGGTACCAAAATTCGGAGGGCATGACGTTTATTGCTAAAGAGTCCGCAAAAAGGGGGGGGCGGTGAAAAAGTTTTTCAAAATTTCTCAAATCTCCGCAAATCCCAATGTGCCCTGAAGTGCCTGATCCCCCAATGGATACCCCAATGTGCCTAAATGTTATGTATACATAATTACTACATTTAACTGCAAAACATGTCATTTTGATGTTTACATCAAATTGCAAAAAAGCAAAATTTTATGACACCGTATAATATATGAGCATAAGAGAGACGACATATCGCACATTGATAATGAAAGGGGAGCTTTTTAAATTGAATTAGCATTCAAGATGTGCCCCTTTATTCTTAGTGTGGGATATAGGAATGAATAAGGACTCCCCGATTTTAGCCTGAAAGCGGTCATTTTGGATTCTCCAAAATCGATTATCATATTTTACTACTCACAATGTCAGTCGGTTGGATTAAACAGTGCCACCTTCGTTGGTGTACACTTGCATTCTCACAATGTATACTTCGAGAGCATGTATACTTTGAAGTTAGCGAGTACAAAGAGTACACACAAAGTTGAGATGTAAATACATTCCTTTAAAGGAGAAGATTAAGAAAATAATCCATAGCATCTCGTCTTACTCAATTCATTTTCGCTCCAACGGGAATTATTGACCAGCAAGTAATTGATTACAAGTTTCGGAATAGGTAAAAAAATCACTGAGAGTTGACATTTTAATTAATAACTCTGCTTGTTTAAAGAGTATAAAGATAAGACCGGACGAAAACCAGGTTCAGCGAAAACATTAAAACTATTCGATACTTGGTCCGATCTTTAACTCGCCGCTGTTCCCGAGATGTTATAGACACGCACACGCAGACAGATATGAATATATTTTAATAGAAGAGATAACTGATGGGGAAAAAAAGACGAGTTTAGTATTAACTAGCCACTAGTGAAATGGCGGAACGATATCGAAAAAAAGGAAATGGCTTTTTTTCAGGTATTCAAATGACCTGAAAACGTTCGCCAAAGGCTGTCTTTTTTTTTTTTTTTTTTTTTTTTTGTGGGTCAAACCAAGTACCATACATATTGCTAAAGACATTCAGAAAATATTGATTTCAAATATAAAAGAAAACTTACCACATAAAAGATTATTTGCATTCCATACTTAAACATCTCTGATTTAACTGTTCTGGAAATGGAAAGGTGCTGAAAAAATTGAGAGAAAACTAAGTTGACGTAGCAGGAATGAGTAATGTTTTGTCTAAATGATTCAACTGGTTTCAAAGCTCTTTATTGAAATTCGACCTAAAGGGACAGGTAATGGCAAAAGACACATTCAACCCCGTTTCTGGTATTTGTTTCAAATGTTCAATGTGTTCGCCTTTAATCATTCGCTGTCCTTTTCAATAGTTATCCAGCTTCTTTTATAAGTTCAAACGCACGTTTTCCTCAATATCTGTCAGAGCAGCAGAGAGTGCACCTATACCGACTGCCGTAGAATGACTGCCAGAGTCTTTTCGTAAGTCGGCAGTCGGAGTCGGTGTCCAAATTTATTCAAGACACCAACACATTACATACAATAAAAATAGTACAAGACAAATAACAGAGTACTGTACAAAAACAGGCAGACAAAGGACTTACAAAACACAGAGATATGAAAAGATGACAATACGAAACAAACAGAATGAAAAAAAATAATAAAATAAAGGTAAATTCACTAAGTGAATGAAAAGGTGTGCGCAAAAATATTATGGGTTAAGATCACATGTTGGACGGAAGATCGTATAAAAAGAGCAGCAGAGATGTAAACCCTCAGTTTTTGCAGTCAGTGGCGCACACATGGGGGGAGCTGAGGAGTTAAAGCCTCTCCAAGAAGCCTGAAGATTAGCCCCCTTGACAAGACCAAAGAACGTCTAGAAATGCTTGTGTTTACGTCATTAATTTCGGAACATTTCTGCAAGAGAGCACCCATTTCACAAATGCTTTCCTATCTTCATAAAAAAGAGTTTAACTTTCTTTTCTTGAGAAAATTTCGAAGATGAGCCACTTACCAGCTGCTTTTCTCATGATTTGGCCAAAAGTAGCTTCAAATGAATTTTTGGGACTACAATTTCCAGTATAAAACTTTCATCTAACATCTCCAAAACTATTTTTAAAATCTGTTTTAAGCAGGAGAACTCCTCAACCTATCGTTTTTTATAGTTTTAGGGTCACTAAAGGTAGTTTAGAGCTGCGTTTTTAAAGCTTCGATGTCGAAAAATTTCCAAGGAGAGCCACCTTTTTTTAAAATGAAGGGGATCTTTTTGAAACTTCATTGCAATTTTTTTAAAAAGAAAATATTCATTTTGCTGTGTTCACATTTTGTTATTCTATAAATTTCAGAGTTGTATTCGGCAAGTAAAGAATTCTACCCCTCCTAGAAATTTTAGTATAGAGCTCCTCTGTATAAGCGATTCATTTATGAGTTGTTTCAAACTTAATACATTGGTACGAGTAATTATAGATACACAGATGAATACTATGATTATAATTTTATATTAATCCTCGTCGATGAACATATAAGAACTCCATTAATTGTGCTATGTATAATTATTAATTTAGTAACAAATTCATTCATTTGTCACATGGTTTTTATAAAACAAATTAAAATTTGTTTTTGATTAGACGAATGTGCATATCTTTTGTTGAAACTGTAAACAAGTGTTTCTAAATCATATTTATTTACTATTAAACTAATAAAATGTCCAAAAAAAATCCATATTTTCTCTAATCATAGGGACAAAAGTTGTATGAAATCTTATCTTTATATAGAGAATCAAGAGATTATCCTTAAAATCAAGATGCCATACCTTGAAACCGAGGTAACGGTACGCTTTAGTCCAGATGCAAATTCAGAAAAGGGATTCTTAACTGAAGGAATCGAACTCGGGAGAATTTTTATCTTCGTATGTACAGGTTGGGAATTTTCACAGATGGTTTTTTCCCAATGCGATGCTAGATTTTGAATTCTAGAAATACTTCGCTTCTTCAAATTATGTAAAAAAAAACTACTGCGGGGAACCCCGATTTTACGTTGTCCAGCTTCTGACGTCATTTTCTGCTGGTTCACGAAAAAAGCTGTAATACCGTAAAATGGGGTGTATAGGAACAGCGGGGTCAATCGGAACAAAACTTCCAGACCGTACAAAGAAATTCTTCATAAATATACTATTGGGTATTTTTCGCCATTAATTATTTTTTTTAGAAAGGTGGGATCATAGGAAGTAGGAAAAAATTACTTTTGTCAATCTGACAACGCTACTGGCTTCTAAGGAGGGCTGTACGTGGAATGCTAGAAAACATCACATTTTCATAGACTGCAAAACTTCATATGCAAGAACAAACCTTCTTATATTTTAAACCTAAGAGTGGTATGTTTCAATTATACAGGTATCTGAACAACAGAATACCATATTAGAATTTACATTTTTTATAAATTGTGTCATAAAAATGAAGAATTCTGAAAAATGCCATTGGAAAAAAAATGCGGGGTGAATCGGAACACTTAGTTCTGTTGTTCCAATTCAAACTTATTTGAAGGAAACTGTTTGAAAAATCAATATTCCAACCCCAATTTCTCTAATCAAGACAAGGACAAGGATTTATTACTGTTTATCCCTTCTCGTGAGCAACTAGATTTTAGAATGACAAAAACTTGCAGATTTTATAAGATTTTTTCTCCAGGAGACTTCTTTTTATTTAAAATACGAGGGGGAAAGTCATTTTGACTTTATATAGCAAAAGGGAAGCACACAGACAGTTATGAATAAGCGAAAAAATCTTTCAGGAAAATCCCCGAAACCCAGAAATTTTAAGAAACTAAAGAAAAGGCAGAGATCATCCCAGAAGATGCTATGAAAAAACTTAAGCCAAATCACAATTGCTAGTTTTAAGGACAAGTACATATTTTTGGACGACATGGGTGACTTCCATTCGTGTTAAATCTTTGTATTTCAATTCAAAAGCATTTCTTAAAACTACTTTTCATTTTTCATAAGTTCAAAATTACTTTGAATTTTGACAAATTATAAACGTTTACTGGTATTGAAATTATACTTTTATTTGACAGTAATTATCTGTTCTTGTTCTCCCCCATCAATTTTACTCATGTTTGTGAGACCTATTACAGGTTTCATGGGAAAAAGTAAAAATTTTAACATGTGTTCCGATTGACCCCTATCAGCGGGGTGATTCGGAACACCCATAATTTCCTATATATTTTAATAATAACTGTTCAAAATGTTTTGTGTTTGCTTGGAGTATCAGAAGTAAAGCAAGACCGAAGTTTTTACCTAGAAAATCAAATTGAAAAAAAATCTTTTAACTGCTTTTTTTACAATCAAAGCTGAAAAGTGTTCCGATTAACCCCATTTTACGGTACTAATCTTTTTAAAATTTCGGATTTTGCGCTTTTCTTTTTTAAAAAGTCCGCTTAATACGTTTTTCTGCAAACAGCTGAAAATCGTGATCATTTACATGACTTACATTAACTTGTGTTAAAGATTTTTTTTCAACGACAAATAGATGGCATAACTGATTAAAGCCGCTGTGGCATTCTTTTTGTTTGTCTTAAGAACTCAAGTGAGAGAGCCTTCTTCTGATCGTCCAATCTGATCCTCCTTCACAAGGGATCAAAGCTACTGAAACTCTGCTTGAAATTTTCCAGAGGCCAATGTCGCATGCATCGTCTATCATAGACTAACATTATGAATTACAGTGAACTCTCACTTATGCGCCTGCCCTAGGGACCAGCAGAAAAAGGCGCATAAGTGAGAGAGACGTATAAGTGAACAAGCCTATTTGAAGGACTAAAACGCAACGTAGGTGCTATTGAGAGAGTGAATAAGAATGTTTCTATAGAAAAGGGACATATTTCTACAGTTTAGCAATTACTGTAACGTAACTCCAATGATAATGAGAAAACAAAAGCTGTAGCATACCTAATTACAAACTGTTCCTTTTAAAACGATGCATAATAGATAATTGTCCCTGTCCGAACTCTAGTTCATGCGGAAAAAATGCCTTCCGTGAGCAATAAAGGCGAAAGATTAAAAAGGAAAGTAATGAAAAATGCTTATTTTTTCAAAAGAAAACAAATAAATTTTCGTACATTTTAGGGATAATTCGGCGCATAAGTGAAATATTTATCTTTAGAGCGACGCATAAACGAACGATACTATTGTAACGAGTCCGTAGCACCTTCAATTTTCTTCAAATGAGCATTCCAATCTTGAGGAAGTAACTATAAATTTATTTACAAGTATGTACACTATTTACAATAAGAGCAGAAAACAATTGCTAAACATCAGCAATTAGGCAGCAAACACTACACTGTACTCTCAACAGTAATTCAGCACCACGTATCTAACGTGAACAGTAATTAAGCAATTACAAAAGCAAAACAAACATTCGCCCAAGCGAATAGCGAATAAAACGAGTCACCAGAATCAAATCTGAAAACAACTGACTGACTTGTGTTCAAGGCCAGCTATTTATACACGGAAAGAAATTACGACAATATTCGAGAAAAACCTGGAATATTTTGTTTCATTCATAACTTTGAACAATCCATTCACAAATTCTAGCGATAAGAAAAAAAACCACGCGAAAATGTCTTCACGCTTATTAAAGTTAGGGCAAGTGTAAAAACTGCAAAGTGTTTCAGGGCCGGTATACAGATGATAAAAGTGATATCTTCAGATACCTTTGCAACATGTCGCCAGATAAAACCAAAACTAATGAAAATAAAGCAAGGCAGGAAAAACAACAACTATTTACAAGATTTGTAACACTATCATTATTTTGCTATGAAATGTGCTAGGACCATTTAAAATCGCCGTATAAGTGAAAAAAGTGCATAAATGAGGCGGCGTATAAGTGAGAGTTCACTGTATCTCAACATAGAAATTAATATCAGCTTCCGATGATAGTAAAAAAATGGTGAAGACCAAGGAAAAAAAAAACCGATGGGGATCCCAACTGTTGATTAAGCGGTTCAAAGCATAAGAACTCCGATTTTTGAAAAATTTCTTATGAATTCCAGCCAAGAAGCAAATATGCAAAATTTGTTAGAATAGAACGTGCTATATATGAAATTATATCTCAAAACAAAGAAACAAGTAAAATTTACACATTACCCCACTAGTTGATTGGATAAAGTCAATTTTCCAAGCAATATGAATAGATTATCAACCCCGACCCCGATGCTACGTTTTCTCGCTTAGTACGTTTTATAATGACTGGTCCCACTAAAAACGTAAAATTGAGGTTTCTCTGTATATATATAAGTACAATTAGAACCTCGGTTATCCGGTTCTCGTTGATCCAGGCTAAATTTGCATGATCGTTGTGTAATTTTTATATTCATGTAAATAATAATTTCAAGTTACTGCTCCAAAGACTCGCTTTATTTTTTGAGCAATCAAAAATTGCTCTCATTAAGCTAACTTGACCGAGGTTGAGGTTCGTTTTATTTTTCAGTTGACCATGAAGATTCATTGCGACAGCTATATCTCAAGAAATATTGCTGCAATTCATACGAAATTTGGAACAAAAGTGGACCTACATGGAAACAAGCACTGAATGAATTCTGGTTCCAATTGCTCTCAGGGAAGCTGATTTTTTCCATATTTCCCGCTTAATTTAATCAACAATCAGAAAGATAAATCCCATTAATCTCGAGTTTACGTGATTTAATTGTTGTCAAAATATCAGAAAACTCAAGATGATTGAAATTCTTACTGTGTTATGATATTATTATTATTATTATTTGTAAACAAATCATGTAATGAATTTAAATAAGGCCTTTGCAGTTTTTTTCTATTTTGCTCTTCTCGGTTCAAAATTTTGTGGGGTATTTCGATAGTTGGAAAATTGGAGTCGGAGACAAATTTTGGCACGAGTATTTTATTTTTGGAACATTGTTGTTTTATGGTAACCATATAGTGAGTGCTCTTGAATGGTGAACTATGACTTTGACAACGTTTTCCTCCTTTGGGGGCAATAGGGAAGTATATTTGGTTTTGAATTTAGTTAGTGCACTTTCACGCCAACTCAAATCCGCTCGCGCGCAGGTTCCTTTTTTTACCGAATGCCCCAAAAAGATGTAAAAATTTTCAAGTTTAAGGTCATAGAGCAAGTTACCACAGGCGTACATTATATAGATATTTCCCTACTCTTTTATTTAAGTATGCAAAGAAGACCCGTTCCCTGTGGTAGCCATTGGTGCCAAAAATTTAACGCTGAATGAATGAAAATCGCCTATTTCCAATCATGGGAATCTTCTCGGTTTTGCGAATATCAGTATTCGTATTAGCGATTGCATGAGCGATTATACGTTAGCTCCTAGAATTTCGTGATCGCTACCAGTGCCCGATCAAGCCAAGATGGGGCCCAGGTTACATGAGAAAATTTGGTGCCCCTCTCACAAGAAAAACTGCTCATTTTTAGAGTAATAGTTCCAAAGAAAAGGTAGGAAAGAAAGAAATCTTCCCTATTTTAGTGCCCCTAAAATTGTGGTGCCCAGGTCCAAAGACCTGTAGAACTGCGTTAATCATTCCCTGGTGGCCACCAATGCATTAGGTTTTAGATCAAATAAAACACTTTTGCGTGACCGTTCTTCGATTACTCCTGGTTGGGTACCTGCACTCTTGTTATCCTTTTTTTCAACTTTTCTTTTATCCGAATCGCCTTTGGTCCCAGTTAGCCCTGGTGAACTGTTTGTCTCTTTCATGTACATTTATGTATGTATTATTTTTTATACCATCCTATTTTCAGTAAATACAGAATTTTTTCGCTAATATTTACTCTCAAGTTAAACATTTCTACCAGACAAATCTGATATCTAAATCTTATTATTAGGGCAATAATTTTTTTTAAAGTATTTTTCAAAGAGTGTTTTTGCTTTTGGAGTATTACACCAGAATGCTAAACTATGTAGACTAAGGCCCCTATATAGACGAGCCGGCCCATCAAGATTAAGTTTCACCACTTTGGATCCAGCGCGTGTTTGTGTGTTTGAGTGGTTGTCTTTTCTGGCAAGGTATCGCGTTTTGGTAATATTTCACAGTGAGCAATTATTAGCGGCACGTGGATTTGGCAAAGCTTAGCAATGTGCCAAAACTTTTTTCTGGTAACCAAAGCTTAGCAATGTGGCAAAACTTTTTTCTGGTAACCCTACTCCGCAACAATGAAAATTTGAAAGTAAAAGTTAAGGAATTGGATCCAAAGTGGTGAAACTTAATCTTGATGCGTCGGCCTGTAGACAGTAACATATATATGTGTAATTGCATGCTTTAGGGGGGGTGGGGGCAACTCCGTGCTTAAATGTGGTTGTGGCTGAGATTTTAACAAATTTTTCACATTTTCAATACGGGAGACGAGATCTTTGCTCAGTAACTTCTCAGGGAACTGCGTAATAAGCCGTTACCGTCGGCGGTAAATGCTAAGCACCTCGCCTCTTTCGGCTGCTTGTGCATATAACAACTATAATTTTCTAAAATTTTATTTTTTAACAGTCAGGAGGACATTGCACGACATTACTATGTTCTACTATGGTTTATGTTTATCGAAGAGGAGAGACTTTTGAGTCCATATCTCTCTTTTTTTCTGTATGTTCGTGAAAGGAAATTAAATGAAATGAAATGAAGAAGAAATGTTGGGAATTATTTGTTTACAGGAAAACTAGGAATTTGTTTTGAGCGTGTGGACGTTGAAACTTTACATTTGCGATATTAAACCATTCGTTTAGATTGTTTAAAGCCCACAAAGATTTTGAAATAGTTTTCGGAGACCCTGTTGTAAATGTATTCCATTCTAATGACATTTTCTTCGATTTAAATAAATAATCTTAATTTATTCATCCCGGAGTGTTTACGTGTTCACTTTCAGTGTCAATATGCTGTTTCTAGAACTCTCGTGATATTTTCAATCTTTAACATGAGGTATTGAAAAGTACCTTGCTTTTTGCATCCGACAAACTAAAATGGTTTTTAAACAAAATAAAATTTTGAGAACTGAATGCATTTTCCAGCTTTTCATTACATTTAATCTTTGTGTAATCTATGATTGTATTACTATATCATTGCATAAAAAATGTTTCGTAATTTTATTTTTTGAACTCTTTTAGGCATATTGGCAAGGTGTTTTGATAGTGCTTGGTAGTAAGCTCTTTGAAATTATTGAGCTGCATTTTTTCCCCCCAAATTTTGTTCAGCATAGGAACTTCCTCAACTTCTTCGTGTGTACCTCACAGTGTGTTTTCAAATTTAGCCATTATTTTTCATTTTTGGCTATACCCTGTGCTGTAGTGGAGAAAAGCGGGGGGACTTATTAAAAGAAAATGTAGTTTAAAATCATTTTAAATTACCTTTCATTTTTTATGTTTACAAAAGTAAATATTTCGTTGGATGACTCCTCCCCCCTCCTTTGCAACTGCAGCACTGAATATTCCCTTACATTTTTTAAAAATGGATTTTAAAGCAAAGCAGTCCTTAAAACAAGACTAAAAGTGACATTAATAATCTGCTAACTTATTAAAGTAAGCCTTTAAACATAAAATAATCTGTCAACTTGATAAGATGGACAATTCCTTGAAAATAATTTGTCAAATCATCTTGAAATATTCCATTGTGTAAAAAAAGTCATCTAAATAAGTATACTTAGAAATGAGTATTAAAAGTTTCATTTAAATATGAAATTAGAATATGAGAAGCAAACATGGTGACAGTGTAAATGGTTTTTTTAATGTTCACCAAGGTGAATGACGTATGTACCTATTGAAGAAAAATACCAATATTTCAATTGGCATTTGTCCTTTTGATAAGTACCTGCTTTCAGTTCTTGCTGATGTATTTTGACAATTTCTATTACTTAGGAAATTATTACTTTCCATATATACATTTGCTAAGTTAACATTTTCTATTTATTACACTTTCCCTCTATTCATTTGCTAACATTTTCTATTTATTACGTGCAAAAATGTGATTAATTATTTTAATGAATCCTTATTTTAGATACTTATGCGCCCAATTGAATGCTGAAGCTGAGAGTAATGCGTTGTGCACGTTGCGTGAATTGGTGGCATTTGGGAAAGGCTCTTCTCCTCATTGGCTTTTTATTCTTCCTATGCGAAGTAATGTTTTCCCTTTTAATTGTTTCTTTATTGCTGTGTTCTAAATGTGTTTTTAATGCTTGCATTTGAGGCTTTTTGGATCAAAACTAGTTTAATTCGGGGCCCTAACCAGACTTTAGTTTTGGGGAGAGTTTTACAAAACCTGTTTCTCATGAAATCTATGAAGTCAATAAAATTTTATTTCATGTTCTATATTCTGTTGATTTTTGTTACTATAGATGTTAAAAGGGGAAAACATGGAAAATAAGAAATAAAAAGTTTTTAATGAAGAAAAAAAAAAAAAAATCTGGATGAGTGAACTCATATACTTTTGAAATTTCTATTTTATGGACTCTTATAAGAGTCATTAAATGTAGAGTTTGATAATTACAAATTTGAAGAATTTTGGTGTTTTTTTTTAGTGTTATTGAAAATTAGGAAAGGTGTATTGTTAAGAAATTATGTTTGCAATAACAATAAAAATAAATACTGCAAAAAAAAAAAAAAAAACTAATTTGTATAATTATGCAAAAATGATAATTTCAGTTTTCAAATGCAGTTTCAAAGTAAATAAGAAAACTAAAATTAAATAGCAAAAATAATTTTTTCAGTGAGAAACTATGAAAAGATTTTGTGATAGTTTTGAAAAATTTCGGAGGGTGTTTGAACCTTAAAAACCCACCCCTTTAATACGACCCTTATACCAAGCTCTATGAAAAGAGTACTCCACTTCCTTTTAAAGATTGCAATTTCACTTTCATGTGTGTTGTAAACAAAAATGAGAGTCAAGTAGTGAATTCTAAGAGCTTTAACTGTTTCTTCTGCAATCATATGTTCTAAAGTAAAAATTTTGTTCAATATTTGGTTTATTCAAACAGATTCTGATTTACTACATTGTGTTGCTACAATGCACTTGGCCTCAAATTCAGACTCATACCAGGCATTCAACAGTAAAAGCCATGTTGCTTGCTGACACACACTTACTTGGTCCTCGCTTTGGTCACTGGTTTGATAAATTAAGAAGGTAAGAAGTGTTGTAAGTTCTCTCAGTGTATTCGTGTGTTTTTAATGCATGTTAAAAATTTTTACTTTCTACCAGGCATAATATTACTCTACATCCACTTACTGTGTAAAATTATCAGAAGAACTTAATACAGTAAAATGTCAAAAATTGGAATATCAAAAGTCCATATGCACATTTCAGAGCTTTTACAGTCAAAAATCAGCAAGTTTTAAAAATGAATTTAAGTCGGTTTTTCTTTACAAAAATTAATCTGAATTTCTTTGTGTGAAATCGATCTATTTTCTCGGGAATTATTCAATTTTCTTTATTTCAATTTACTGCATAACCGTTCTTCAGAAGAATACATACTTTATGTACTGTACTGTATGTTTGTTATCAGGGCCCAATACAAGCCGATTTTACTACTGTTTTTCGGTACCTTCACAAAAATTGTATTTTTAAGACAGTATTTTCACAAAAAAAAAGTTTTGTGATTGACACATTTACAAAAATACTATTAAAAATCTGTGTTTGAAAACCAAAATGTACTCATGAAATAGAATGTTAACCCTTTATGTACTGAATTAAGTTATTAATGTTTTTTTTATATATTTTTTTGTTATTTTTAGTTGAAAATACATCAAACAACATGTTTTTCAAGTAAAAATTTTTTGAAATTTTACTTGAAGCTTTTTTTTTTGAGGGTCTAAGGACCCCTAAGCCTTAGGGCCCCCAAGAAAACTTTCCGCTCGCAGGTACCATCTGTTGGCCTTTCAGCAAAGTACAAGGAGTGGTACTTAAAAGTTTCAGCATGATTACAGCCATTTTGGATTCATAATACTAATTTAATAAAAGCGGGACTTCTGAGTACCGTCAGTGCATAAAGGGTTAAGCTGAATAACTACTTTTTCGAAAAAGTCTAACTCATTTTTAGACTTTTTCGCCAAAGTGTTTTAAAAAAATTTCAGTGCAAGCTTTTAGCATTTTTTTGCATTGCCACTTTTTTTTTTGATAATTTCCTAAATAATCTATATATATAAAAATGAGTGTATGTATATTGTATACTTATTCTCTATACAAATCCACAGTTTGCGTCAGATTTTCATCAAACTTGACACAGAGGTTCCTTGATGCCCTAGAATTCTCATAGGCGGGGTCTTGAAATTTTAAAAAATCTAAAAAGCTCAAATTCAAGTTTTTTGTCAAAACATGACCCTTTTATATAGGAATCTAGCCTATTATTAGGCCTATTTTTTTTAATCGACAAGAGCCTTTAGGTTATAAATTGATAAAATTTATGGTATTTAAATATTAGCATTTTTCCAACAAAGATTAAAATTAAAACAATGAATTTTCATTTCAAGGCTCACCTATTTCATTTTAGCATGAAATAAGTCAAAAACAATTAAACTTTTTTTTTTCTTTTCGACTGATAGAGATAAACCTTTAAAGCGAGAAAGTAATTTATTTCTGATTTATCAACCTTTCTACCTTGAGGCTCGGAAACAACAATTAAGAAAAACATAAATTTTTGAATTGTAAGTATATTTAGCTACCACTCTGCAAAAATGCCTCTGAAGAAACGGAAAGCAATAGGACAAGTTCATCCTAAGGCAAAAAAAACGGCTGAAAAACGTGAAAATGAGAGTCCTGAGGAGAGAAATCGAAGACTAGCGACAGTGCACATTAGAGATATGACGGCTAGAGCATTAGAAAGCAATGAGCAGCGTGAGTATTGTCTAAGAGATCTGAGAGATAGAGCAACTAGATCAAGACAATCGGAGACAGTGAGTCAGCGTCAGTTTCGTTTAAAAGAACAACAAGAGAGAACTACTACATCAAGACTAAATTTATTTATTCTTGCGCCTGAAAGTGAAACTAAGAACGTTGTTTATGAACAAGTTTTGCGTTAAATTTTTATTAGAATTTTTTGAGAAGCTAAAGTTTTATAATAATATGCACCCGGGCAACGCCGGGCATAAAGCTAGTATATAATAAAAAAACTATTTAGATATAGTACAATGGTATTTTTCACTCTTTATTTCTTTCTTGTCTTTAAAGTTCTCTAGTTCATTTCTGCACATTAAAAAGATGCTTTTCTTTAGGGAGTGGCAGATGTATAGAACATTCCAAACTGCAATGGTTCTTCATAATCCTCATGTAGTGTTTATTTTAGGTATGTTTAACCTTGTGTTTATTATTCTGACAAGTGTTGTAGATGTAAAATGGAAATCATAATAATAATAATTTTTTACAAGCATACTTTTTCTTTCTTTTTCTATTTTTTTTTCTCCATAAAGACTCTGTGTTTTTAAGATTTTTGATTCTATGTTTAAAATAGTATATTTGATTTATTATTATTATTATTTTAATATGATTTTTTTTTTTTTGTCTTTTTTGCGCATCTGCACTTGTTGTTTTCTGTGTTTTATTTAAGCTCAAAATGACTGTATAAGCAGTAGTCTACATGACTCAGAAATTTATATTTTTTAAATTTATAGTACTGATTTTTGTGTTGGTAGCAACCATTATATGATGGAAGCAGTCGATCGGAAGTGTTTCTAAATCATCTTCTGTATGATGTGTTTTATACTGAATAATTGCATTTTCATTTGTGTTTGCATTGCTTTTAAGGTTTTATAAATAAGTATACAAACTAGAAAGCAAACCAGGTTTGAAATATGTATTCGTATCATTTGAAATTTTATCACATATTTGAGGGCTGCAGATTATACTTTAACTATGATCTTATTTCTCAAGAAAATAATTGGATTTTATTCCTTTGAAAACAAATAATTAATTAATAACCATCAATATTATATTAACTGCCCTGTTTCATAGTTCTTGGAAAATTCTGAAAAATTCAAGAAAATGCCAGAAAAAATTTTTTTTCAATTCATCCTACCTGTCCTCATCTTTTCCTGCTTAAATTCATTTCCCTGTGACAAAACCACGTATCTAATACAGTCGACGCTCGATATAACGACCGTCTCCATCCTACAGAAAATGGTCTTTATAATGAGTGGTCGCTATAAGAGGTAGAACATAGAGTATATTGGGATGCAGTTGGGGGTTGTTCTCACCGATCCTTATATTAGGATGGTCTTTATAACGTGTGGTTGTTATAACGAGCGTCGACTGTATTATATGAAAAATATATTTTGTATGATTTATGCTTATTATCTTTAAACTTCCAGTATAAAAAATTTCTATCTATAATCGGGGCAAAGTTAACCTGGCTGCATTGTAAAGGCTATGAAGAACCTAACCACACAATTTTTGATTTAGCATGGCGCCGCTTCTGCTCTGGTTACCATTATTGGCTATTATTCGCTTAACCTCGGGAATATTAACGTTCAACGAGAAGCACAAGAAGTTTTGTGTGTATTACAGACGAGACAAATTAAACATAAACAAGAAGCTAGAAACTACTTTCAAGATGAGATTTCAAAATTAAAATTTTTACGCAGCATATAGGAATCGATAAAAATGAATTTGTACCTTTTCAGTTACATGAATGTCGCTCTGAATTTTTTATATCGGCAAGCATTTTTCATTTTCTTTAATGCCACTATTATTTGCAAGGATATACCAAATGTTATTTTGTCTTCTTAATTTCTTTTCAACTAAACAAAATGTTAAATTTTTATGGTTAAAACGTTCCATAAAAAAACACCGAATGATTTAAATAAACAATTTACATTTAAAATAATTCGCCAAATGAGAAATCAAGAGATTAAATAACATGACAAATTAGATAGAAATATTACACCAATGAAATAAAATAGTATTAAAAGTCCCATTAAAATGTAAAATAATTCGCCAAATAAGAACCCAAGCTATTAAATAAGCTTAAAAGCTAATCTGTGTATGAAAATAATATACATATGAAAAGTTATATACATTAAAGGAATCCACCAAATAATTGAAATGAGCAATAAAATTTTAAATAATCATTGAGAAACATCATTAAATGTAACATCTGAAAAGTGAAGAGAAAATATGGCATTGATTCAAACGTTATTTTTCTATTTCCCTCAAAGTAGAAAGTTAAGAAGTCGCCTAGATAAGTGACACACCTATAACGATTCCGCAAATTCCATAAACTTTTGGCCCAAACCTCTCAGTTATCAAAATATTCCCACCCACAAGACAAAAGAGCCCAGAGGAGATAAGGGTTGCAATAAACTTTAAAAGGAGCTAATTCCCGCCAAGCGAACAAAGAGGCCAGAAGATAAAATGACGCAAAATTAAGTATGTCATCATTATTTTTAAAAAACACAAAATATGGTGTTTTAATGGAATAATTATGACTTTTTTTCTCAATGCTAAAATTATTCAAAATTTTTTTGAACAAAAATGAAGTTTTTAACAGCTCTGTTAATGATTACTAGAGGAACTATTTCCATACGGCGGGAACTTACTCGTACTGGCTTATTGTACACTGCTAAGTTAGGTTTGCCCCAACTATAGAAGAATGTCACAGATCACGCTATTGCTCTTAAACTTTAATGTTTCGTTTTAAATATTTATTGCTAATGCTGAAAGTTGCATTAAAATGTTTTTATTTATATATATTTTTAATAAATTGTTTTTAAATAAGCTGCAAATTTCTTTCTTGCAAATACTTACATAAACTTATCTTTCATTGAAGTCTGATGCTGTTAATTTTGTTTTCCATGCTTTCATTGTACAACAGGGGATGTTTTTGATGAAGGTCACCATTGCACAGAAGAAGACTTTAACAATTATGTAAAAAGATTCCATAGTTTATTTTTTGTTCCTGAAAATACAAAACTTTATGTTGTGATTGGAAATCATGATATTGGCTTTCACTATCAGTAAGTGATGTTTTTTATTGAAATTAATACCATGTATGTAATGTTTAAGCTTCTGTAAAATATGTATAACTAGCTGACCCGGAGAACTCTGTTCCGCCTTAAAGGTAATAAATAAGCAAATTTTTGAATTTATTAAGTTTTTTTTATTAGAAAATACAATACAAAAAAAAATAAATAAGTACCTACATTAATCATCCATTATTGTTTCTGTATTTACAACCTATTTTACTGTGCTCCAGAAGCTGTCAGAACATGTGCTTTATGTCGCCCGGCGACAGAGGCTCAAAAAAGGCTTAGTTAAAAAGATAATTCTTTCGGACTGCTTATCAACTGACTGCTCCATCCATAAATCCATCCAAACAAACTTGTGTATATATAATAGTAGTAAGAAGAACAGCCACTTAAATGCAGTCCAGGAGCTATCTTACCAAGCGCTTTCCACCTCTCATCCTCAGAGGCGTAAAAACTCTTAAGTGACAATCGTTTCTGACAGCTTATTACATATAAATTTCAAGGGAAGTAACGCGTTTGTTTATAATTTACTTCACAAAAAAGTCAAATAACACTCAACGCACCTCTAACTTACAACCTGTTTACTGCGCTCCGGAAGCTGCCAGAACGTGTGCTTTATGTTGCTCAGCCATGGAAGTGTCTAAAAAGGCTTAGCCAAGAATACAGAAAAGCTGGTAGCTAAATAGATGATTTGCAATAAAAAATATATTGCGGTACTAAATTGAGATAAAAACTATCCTATCATTTAAGTTGGACCAAACTGAAACTGCGTGCAAAATTTGGTTAAAATCGGTTCAGTAGCTGAGGAGTCCATTGGCCACAAACACAGGGACACGTAATTTTTATATATTAAGATAAGTAAAATATTGTTACTTAGTTATTTAGGAGTGTTAATATTATGTTACTTAGTTATATAGGAGGGGTAACTTACAGCTTATTAGCCAAGTGTTTACCTCCACTGTACGAGTCGAGATGAATTATTCTTGCAAATTCTCTAAAATATTAGCTACTAGTGTGAAGATAATTTCAGCTTTAATGAGAGGACATATGCCTCCAGCTTAGTTATGGCTATTCCCAGACTGATGAGCCCAAACCGAGCTAAATTTTAGTTTTTGAATGATGTAGCCGGGCTGTCAGTGTATTCTTATACTCGTGCTTTAGCCCAGGCCATGAGGCACTAATTTACAGCTTATAACATTAAGTTTCTGAATTGTGTACAAACATTGTTATTAGTCTATCAGATCTCATTTTTCTTTAATAAATGTTCCGTAAGTATAGTGCAGCTTATCTAGGTGATTTAGATTGCCTAGTTATTTTAATAAATGAAACCATTTTTGTTTTTTAAGGGATCACTTGTTAATTTATACATTACCAGAGCCGGATTTACACATCTTTCGCCCATGGGCCCAAAAATTCACCAAAACTTGGCACTTCACCAAAACTTGAATACAAAAAGTGTTCTTGTTCCTCTGGAATATCAACTACAAACATAACATGTACAATATAAGACAAACCTGTGCATAAATGGTCATTTTGTTGCACTTGACTATTAACAGATAAAGAATACAAAGGCTTTGTTATTTTTTTGGGGGGGGGGGGGGGGAACCTGTTACATTAAAACTTCTTACGTCTTGCTTTAACATTGGCAAATGCATCAATGACCTCATTGAAGTCTAATTTAACAGTTAAGTCATTTTCAATAGCCAAAATGGATAAATGAACCAACTTTTGTTAGCCAACTGACGATCTCAAATAGTTTTTAATCCTGGAAAGGGCAGAGAAAGATCTTTCAGCTGCAGTTTGTTGCTAGTGTGCATTAAAACATTTTAAGGCAAATGTTAATGTTCGGATATAAGTCCTGAAGATTTTTTGACTTAATAAATCGAAATAGTTCTGACAGGGACATTTCTTCAGTACTGTCTGGATTTTCTTGGGACGAATATCGAAATTTGGCCGCTAAATGTGCCAATATATTTATATTGAAATATTTGCACCGGTTTAAAGTCTACATATTATATCCACTGATCACAGCATTTCGTATATCACTCTAAAACAAAAAGTAATAATTTTCAGCATGAGCATTTACTGTAATTTAAACCAATACTGTTGTGACGGAGATCAAAGTCGGGTAGTACCGCTCTGTTCGTCCGCAATTTCCGCTAACTCCCGCAATCGGCATTCCCCGCTTCTCATTGTCAAATGCTCAGAAGTCCCCGCTTGATTTCGATTTCACCCCCAACCAGACACCTTTACGCTAATTAGAACCATGTGACTGAAAGACCAATTCCTAGAATACGGAGCATTGATATTGGAAATAATTCTGAAACTATTTTGTTACTTGCGGAAATTTTTGATTGATACAATCTGCCGCCCTTTAAAATTTGCCGCCCTGGGCCCGGCCCCATGTGACCCATGCCTAAATCCGGGCCTGTACATTGCATAGATGATCTATGAATTACACCTTATCGGTAATATGTAAAAAAAAGGGGGGGGGGGGTATTTCAAACCGATTTTCACTTTGCCTTGAAGATCTCACTTTTCAAAAGTACTACAAAAAAAAAAGTGAAAAGGTATCATTTTCAAGAATCACTCAGCTTTTCTTGTAAAATGACTTATGGTTTCTTTCTTTGTTTTCTTTTTCTGTGTATTGTTTCTTTACTGTAAATTTTTTCAATCAAAAACTACAGGCCTTTGGCAATCTACAAAATGAGTGAAGTAATATTTAACAACTGAGTTTATTTGTTTGGTTTGAGGAGTAGTGTAATCAGTATTTTGCTTGTTGGAATTATGTCGATCAATACCAACACTAATTGGTTAATATAATTTTAACACCAGAAATCACAAAAGCCAGTGGTTCAGGGTTGCGAAGCTAGAGACAGACTGATTTTGGAGTCAAGAAGTCCGAGTCGAGAGTCACCGGGGTCAATACAGGATTTTTTTACCAGGGTCCTGTTTTTGGAATTTTGTAAAAAAATAGTTTAGAATTTTGCAAACTAATACGTAGTTTTGTGAAAAATAGTTGCTGCCAGAAATTCCCGATCGTTTTTTAATCTCGGATTTTTGTAAAAGGTCCATTTTTGAATTTTGTGAAGAGTCGATTAACGGACCTAAGATCTCTCTAGGTTGACAGCCCCTAGTGTGATATAATTCACTGATGCTTTCAACGATTTTAATATTTGGAGCATTCCATGTTACAGAATGGAACATTTGGACTAGTTTTTTCTGTGTTTTCTTCTGTAAATACTAATGAAACAATCTAGAAATGTTTTAATTTCTCTAATGTCCTCAGTCCTGGCGTAGCCTGTAGTAGATAGACAATTTCCAAAAAATAATTGTCCTAAGCCTATCATATCAAAATTTTCTAGAAGTGAAGAGGTCAAGGGAAAATACTCCATGCATTTTATCCTGAAAAATAACAAAATATGCAAGCAAATGCATATTTTGTTGCATATTTACATTGTTTCCAAAATCTGGGCAGAGGCCATTGACCCACCCTACATTGCCCTAACAATAGCCCCCCCCCCCTCCATGTTGAGCTGGATACACTCTTGGTTGGTTTTTATCAAAACAAAAATTGTTATTTTACTAAGAACTCCTAATAACTTAGTAGATTAATTTTAACCAGATTGTGTATAAGTTTGTTAAAGTTCTGACTAGGGATGCACCGATAAGCAAATTGGCCGATTACTGATTAATCGGCTGAGCCGATTAATGATAAGAATAATTGATAAGGATCTATGATAAGGATCTACTACCAATGAATATGATAAGGATCTACTACCAATTTTACCATCACTGTTTTTTTTATCTCTTATACAATTCCAAGTTCAGAAATAGTAAGTAATTTATTTCTGGGAGAAGATTTTTTTTTTCATTTTTCCTAGTTTTCACAAAATAATTTCAATATTTTATCAAATTTCTTAGAACCAATTTTCATATTAATGTCAATAATATTATTAACACATTGTTAGTTGTGTTAATTGGAAATAAAAATTTATAAAAAAAGGAGGGGAGTGTGTGGTGAACACTCAAATTTAGGAGTACTTTTAATTCATATAATTTAGTAATTAGAAGCAATTTAATTCAATACTTTTATTCTTTGAAAATTAGAGGTTATCTGAAAGCATTGTGCTAAGGAGAAAACTATTGTCACATGAAAAATGTTGCATTATTGTCTATGTATATTTATTCAAAGTAGGAGAATTAATTTAAAGAAAACTTTATATTAATTGTGAGGATTATTATTACTGTTAATAAAATTATTCATCATAGTTTCTTAGTGAAAGTATACTTTAATGAATAATGTCTGAAAAATATTTTTCAGCCGATTAATAGGCCCGATTTTGCCGATTATTAATAATCGATAAAGTGGCCGATTATGGCCGATTAATCAGTACTGCCGATTAATTGGTGCATCCCTAGTTCTAACTTAAAGTTCATTTGTTCATGTTTAATGTAACCTTTGTTTAGTCCTTGAAACTTGCAATTTCTTTCTTCCAGCATTAACAACTATCTGAAAGAACGGTTTGAGAAATCATTCAATGTGTCATCTGTCGAAATGGTCACCATCAAAAACAACGTATTTGTTCTAGTCAACAGTATGGCAATGCATGGTGATGATTGCTTCTTGTGCAAACCAGCTGAAGAGAAATTGCAGGAGATATCTAATATTTTAAGATGCTCAAAAGTAAATAATTTATTCCTTTATATTTTGTAGCTTCTTCTTTTTTAAGTTACTCTTAGTTCATTTGCACTGATACCCCATTTTTACATTTACAGTAGTATCTCTTTAAGGGGACACCTCTATTTATAGAATCCTTTTTCTGGTCTCAATACCTTCTAATATGGACCGCCATGTATTTACCTATGATCACAGGTGGCTCGTATAGGGGGCAAGGGGGCAACATCCCCCTCACTTCCAAAAGAACAGGAACCTTACAAATACAAATGCGAGGACCAGCAACAGGCTCTGGGCCCAACTGGGCTGGTCCTAGTCAAATTATAGACCCCAATGAAAATCAATGGCCTTCTTAAAGCTATCTACTCCATTGCTCCTTACCGCCTCTTCCGGTAAACTGTCCCAAGCTCCCACTACCCTGCTAATCAGTATTTTTTCGAATTTCCAGATTAGCCTGAGATTTGAACAGCTTAATACAATGACCCCTTGTCCTGCTTTCTGTGCGAAAATTTAACCCTGCAACATCATTCATGTTAATAAATTTAAATAACTGAATCATGTCCCCTCTGGTTCTCCTTTGCTCAAGACTATACATATTAAGCATTCTAAGTCTGGAATCATAGTCTAAATTAGAAAATCTGTTTACTAACCTTGTAGCCCTTCTTTGTACCCTTTCCAATAAATTAATATCTTTCTTCAGATAAGGAGACCAAAACTGAACAGCACACTCCAAATGAGGTTTTACCAAACTTCTATATAGAGGCAGAAAAACCTTCTTAGATTTGTTTCAAATAGATAAATTGCCCCCTTACTTTTCACGATTAAAAAGTAATGATCGGGGAGAAATGATTTTTTACTGAGTGGATTGATTTATTTCACCAAAATAAAAGCTAAAAATTTCCTACTTTTTTCATGTTATTTCATAAAAATGGAATTTTAAATCGTGAGAGGGACTGTGTATGTTAGTCAGCCTGGTTGATTTTTGTGGCCGTATTCCACATTTTTTCATTTTTTAGAAGTCATTTAATTAATAATGTTAAAATACAATAATCTAACCAAATTTTCATTAAAAAAAAAAAAGAAAACTTCAGAGGTGCTGTCTTCTACCCCCCCCCCCACACACACATTTATATTGACCCCCCACTTTTTCGGTATACTAGCCACCTATGCCTCTAATTAAAGGACAGATAGTTCAAGAGAAGAATTTAAAAAATTAATGCAAAAAATATTGAAGTTTTTGAAATGTAAGATTCTTCTTTTGACAAAAATTTACTAGTAAAAGTTACTCTTGACATTGACATGCAAGAAAAAAAAGTATTTAAAAACTCTTGCTGAGATTTGCAGTCTTGATTTTCCCTAATTAAGTTTTTATAAAAAACTTAATATGTGATTATTTACATTACTTTGCAATTGTAAATTACATGATGTAAAGCAAATCCATGTAACAAATCATTTTAAAATCTATAATCTTCAATTTCTATAAGTTACAAAACTTTGATTCTGCTAAATTTTTAAGTAAATTTTAATTTTTCAAGTATTTTTTTCAATTAGAATGGTTTTGCGTTTTATTTAGGAACATTTTCAATATTTAATCTTAGATGCCAATAGTTTTAAGTTTATTATGATTTTATACTGTGTTTTGTGGTATGAATCAATTCATATAACTCTGAACAAGGGTCGCCTCCGTTTAAAGGAAAACAAGCCTGGTCCTCTTAGTGTCCCTTATTAAGAGGTTCTACTGCATATTTTCGCTTTATTTCCAGCATTTTAGACTTCAGCTTCTAATTATTATCATAAGCGGCTATGCACCAATGATGTCACGCTTTAGGTGGCTGGGAGTTCATGAAATAGTCGCAGCTTGACAAGGAGGAGGGAGGGAGCAACCAAAAGTGACATCGCATATTTTTAAATAAGAATATGTTAATGAAAAATAGTGTGACATGTGACAAAGGGGAAAGGGGTTAAAATGAAGTGACACTTTGTGACACGGAGGAGGAGTTCAAAAATGGGGATAAAAAGTGATGTTTATGGACAACAACCTCTATATATAAATCAACTTTCTGCAATTTGTATTTTATGATGTTTTAAAAATAATGAAGTGTACATGTTATGACCAAGCTGGCAATGGGGGGAGGGGGGAGATTGCGAGAAATAATAGTTTTGATTCAAAGGAAAATTGGATTTTTCTTAATCACAAAATTTATTTCAATTTTGTTCCAAAAACCATTCTTTGAAGAAATTTCTAATTTTTTTTTCTTTGCTGGATATTGCTCAGGATTTGTTTCAGTGCACTTTGCCACTATTGGGGAAGCTCTAACATCAAGAAAAAAAAGTTATGAATATTTTGAGTTGCACAAAAAAAAAAAAAAAGAAAGGAAAAGAAACTGCTTTTCTTTGTTTTTCTTCTTTTAGTGTACTTTGTTTATTTTTAATAAAGTTGTGGCCAGAAGGTAATTTTCTTAAAGCCTTTCAGCATTATAATACTAAATACAAACTCTTTCAAAAAAAATCTATGCCCATTTTTGTTTAAAAGCGTGAATTGTTCGAAGCTGGTGGTAGGGTGGCTATAAATGACATTCCTTGGCCCCTGTACCATTATAAAGTCTATTCAAAAACTGTGGTTGTATGTGTTTATTATTTTTTTATGTAAATTTTCTGAGCTCATTCAGATTATTTTCCATCCGAAATAAAGGATTTTTTTTCCTTTATAAAAGGTTGATTTTCTGTTGTAAAATAGAAATACTTTTTACATATAATTTAAATCAAAACGTTATATATTTTTTTTAATGATAACCAAAATGTGTTTTTTTTTCTGACAAAATGTGCTTATAGTAAAGAGAAATATCTTATAATTGCGTCTTACAAAATTTTAGGGAGATGAAGACTTGGATTGTAAAAAGTTTGGACCATTACCAGCGTTTAGCCCACCTATATTTCTTCAGGTAATCTTAGTACATATGTTTTTTTTTTTTTTTTAACTTGGTTTAAACTTTTACAAAGCCATAGTTTTTCCAAATTTTCATAAAACTACCTTTGTGCTCAGTAACCTCTTTCATGTCTCACTTTTTGAAATATATTAGAGATGTTAAACTATTTTTATATCTGCTTATATAATGCACTGTAGTTTTTCAATGTTTTGAAAACAACCCTGATATGTTAGAAATATCAATTTCACTACAAAAACCTCTCCTACTTTTATGTAAAATTACTATTATGTTAGTTACCAAAAAGTTTGGCCAATATTTATCACTGTGGGGTAACATTGGGAAATTACCTGTAAATCTTACTAATTATCGAGTGAAAATCTTATTGCGTCCAATACGTTTGAAATTTACTGTTTATGTTTCGAATGTAATGAATGTTTTGAACTTCTGTTAACACCTGACAACCCTGTTATGAATATCCACTATTTTTGAAAATTTAATTTTTTCATTCTGATGCTCAAGCTGGATATCTTTATGAATTGACTGAAAAACCTGACTCCTGGTATTAAATTTTTGTTATGCTTTCCTCTAAAGAAAATTATTTGTCCTGAGAAATTTTAATAGCCCTTTTTTTGAGCAATTGCGTACAGTGAATACCTGACTTAATGTGCTATATAAAGTCCAAAAGCTAAGCAAATTTTTATCAGCGTCATTGAAAAAAATCTAATTTTTAAAAAAAGGACGAGTTTTGCTTCCTTCTTGTTCATCGTGGTTAGCAAACAAAAAGTCTATAATGTCGTCTAGGGATTGAGCTGATTTCTGGGATGTATAATTATAAACTAGGATGGAAAATATTGCTTATTTTGGACCATTTTTATTTTCTTTTTTTTTCAGAGTAAACCTTAACCTTTAGGAGCCGGGCGGTACACATGCTGTACCGTAAGTCTTTTTTTTTTAGAGGACGGGTTTGAGATTTTCACTTGAACCCTTTGGAGCCGTGGATTTTTCCAAGGTTTCATACGTATGGTACGACAGTTTATACCTTCTCTTTTCAATGGAAAAGAAACCTGTGGTTCAACTGTCGTACTACCTGGGTTGAAAGAAAAATTTCTAAAAAACAGCCCGGATCCAAAAGGTTAAATGTGGAAAATTCTATAAATACCTAATGCACAAACTGGATTTTAAATCTGTACCTCAAAGCCAGACTAGCATAAGTTACATTATAACTAATTTGCAGGGGAGTATGGAAACCTTTTTGTTTTGCATACAAAGGATAAGACTCGTGCTCTTTTAACCTTGCTAAATAATTGTGAAGGAATTTCTATAACCTTTTCATAGCTCAACTCAGAATTACATATAATACAATAATGAAGTAAAAATCAACATTTTTGGATTTCTTTTATTCTTACTCTGAGGTATAGAAATTAACATAATTAGAAAACAGAAAAATTGATACCTGATGTGAGAAAGAACATAAAATGTGCTGAAAACATAGATTCGATGGACATAAAATCATGGTTTTGCTGTAATTTAATTGAGATAATTGACTTAAAAATTTTGTTAGTTTCATATAAAACATTTTTTAAATCTTTTCTTGATGACCTGTGAACATGTCACTCTGGGTGCTTTCCCTCTTTTACCATCTCCTTAGCTTAGGCCTGACTGGTACAGCATTAGCATTGTATCAGCGGCAGACTTCCCAGATCTCAGCTGTTACATTTGTGAGGTTCCCTCTCACATATGTAACATAGGAACCTCTTGAGAGAGCTAAAATGGCACATGAAAAATATTTAATGTAGTTCCCTTTCAGCTCTGAAGGGTCCCCAAAAATGCATTGCAACTGCCCCCCAAACATGTAAATCCGGCACTGTTGCATGTTGGAAACAAACACAGCAGTACCTGTTCTTTAACATGACATATGTTCCCAGGCCCTGATTAATACACAGGCCAGCTGAACCCAGGCCAAGGGTTACTTGAGGGTTAGGAGCGCCCCTTTCTTTTCTGACTTATAGATGTAACAGAATTTCCATTTATTAGGTTTTAAATAAAAAATTACTAAACACAAAATATGTGTTAACATGGTTTTTATTTCGTTTTCTTTAATTTTTGTATTATTTGTGGCTCAAATTGAACATCCAGTGTATTTGCTATACAAATTCTCTTGTAATATTACATTCACAGTACATTGAAGTTTGTATAAATATGGCAAATTTTTCATGTGAACAAGAGAACTAGTTTTCAGAGCTCTTTTTTGGTTCTATTCATACTGCTTATAAGGCAGGGGAGGGCCTCGCTATGACTTAATCAGAGCCTAAATATGCTGATAAATATTTTTACTCTAACCTTTATTATTTGTATTTTTCCATCAGTTTAAAAAACAAAACATATTTTTCTTTCAGCATTTCCCGCTCTTTCGTCCTTCAGATGCTCACTGCAAAGAATCTGACTCTGCGCCGGCAGAAATAATAAATGAACCTTTCCGAGAAACTTGGGAATGTCTCTCCAAGGAATCCACCAACAAAGTGAGTTGAAGAACCACTCCTTTCATAAAAACTTCTTTGTGCGTTTTAAAAATCCGAGACTCCTTCTATCTCATATCTTTAAGTTTGTATCGTGCAATTTCTATTGCTTGTCATTTTTATAGTAAACTGCAGTGAATTTTTTTTTTAACATTTCCATTGGCTAGTGATTGTTGGTTCTGGATTTTTTTGGACTAGGAAGACTACACCGAATTCCACTGTAAAGAGTCTAATGACTAAGGACAGGGAGGTTTACACCAAAAGTTGTTGATCTCTTTGCGCAAAATGTTTTTAAGGTGCACCACTAAAAAGTAGATCTATACCACCTGTGCAATAGGAATAAAAATAATGCAATTTTCCAAACGCATCCAGACAACAAATTGGTCAATAATATTTGGTATTGTTGTTGTTGTCTTGTGCCATCTAGGCTGGCAATTTTTTTGGCACACTGCTTCACTTTTCTAACTGTACCATGATTTAGTGTGAAGTAATACATCCAAATCACACACTCCAGGGTCCCCTATACCTACCACAATTTGTGGTTTTACCGGGACAGGGCCCTGAAGAGCGCTCTGTGATTTTTGAACCAGAACCAAGGGTCGAGCAAACCCTTGGCCCAGCACCCCCAGAGGTATCGTTTCACTTGAAGGACTTTGTGACCACAACATTTTTAACGCCCGCCAGCCACCATTATTCAAGACGGTGGATCTTTGATCGGCCGAGATCGAACCTGGGTCCCTCCGGTCACGAGTCCGACGCCTTACCGATCGGGCTACCACGGCCCAGTAATACATCCACAGTACACACATGCCACAGGAACCCGTTTATAGGGTAGGCAACCTTTCACGGCACAACAACACATTTACATAAAGAAAGGACAAAGACAGAGGAGAGAGAAAGTACACCCATACCTGAACCTGGATTGGAACCTGGGACCACTCCGTCCCGGCCAGACTTCTCTAAGTACTAGCAAGGTGGCAATTTTTCTCAAATGTATAAGATCACTTGAATAAGATAGATAAGATGACTCATTCTTAAGAGTCAAAATACATATCATTTGATTCCCACTCTTGGAAAAACTGATGATATTTGTCTTGCTAGTTAGTGTATTTGTGTCAAACTTCTGAATCTCTTTTGGACCAAATTTGAATAAACATGCTAAAATGCCAACTAATTTTGTTTCAATTCTTGTTTTTGTGCCAAATGCTAGACCTGATTTTTTAATGCTAAATTTCGCTTTAAAAATACTAATTTTGTAACATTGGTTAGGGGTTGAAATAAAGAGGAAAAGTATCAATTCAAATTAGATGCTTCATTTTTCATTCAAAATTAAAAAAGATGAGACTATAATATTTTTAACAGTCTGTGTAGAGCTTTTATCTACAGTTTCCTAAAAGAATTTTGAATATTTCTTTTCAAGGTTTTAAGTCTCTTGGAGCCTCGAGCTGTCTTCAGTGGCCACACTCATCATGGTTGTTTCACTATGCACAAAGAAAAAATTCCTGAGTGGACTATACCATCGTTCAGTTGGAGAAATAAGAAAAATCCCAGCTTTATTCTGGTACGTGCATACTCGTGTGTTTTGGAAATTTTTAATGTAGAAAGTTGTTTTATGCTGCATAAAGTAACACCATATCTCACTCTGCCAACAGAAGTGACACATCATAAAGATTTGAAAAAAACTAAGTAATTATTGACTTGAAATATAAGTTTAATGCTTTTCTTGCTGCAAAAGTTTCACAATTTAGTTAAAACATTTATTAAATAGAAATGCTGGATGTTGCCAATAGCATAATATCTGTAAACTATACAGAAGAAAATGGTTTTTGACTGGCAAGATATTTTGTTAAAAAATACTTTTTAGCAAAATAGCAATCTTCAAAACAAACTGTTGTTTGTTTTGAAATTACTTCTACAAATTTATCATAAAAGTTATAGTTGCTATGAATCAGGAAGAAGCTTAAATGTTCAAAACTGTAGGAGTCAAATTTGGCGCCTTTTGTTGAAACTTTAGGTGACAAATCAAAAGTTTTAGTCGCAAACTCGACTGACAACCATTAATTTCTAACACTGCTGTGACCCAGATGGAACTATTATTCCATGATGAATGATAAATAAACTAGTGTTACATCCCAAGGGATGCAAGTATTGTATTAGTTTTGCATATGGGGGAGAGGCAAGCATGTCATTTCATTTCAATCCAGAGAGAGTCTAAAAATTTACCAGTGGTGTAATTTTTCGAAAAACAACAAAAACCACGCCCACATGCATGTAAATCCATAAATTTCTTATGACCAAAGGGGACAATTGCCTGCTTCTAAACCCCTATCTGCTTAAGTTCATCTCAGTTATTGGGCTCTACTAAGGGTCCTAACGGGGATAGTACAATAGACCTGTGGTCGCAGTGCTTGCGCTTGCCTTAGGTGCGCCCCCTTTTCACTTCATTCACTTCATTCATTCAAACCCCCTGAACGACGGTCAGTCAAAGGACGAGGAAGCACTCTGACTGAACTGGACTTCCACTGGCATCCTACACCTACAGAAACTTCCACTTGGATTAGTCTATGCAGGTCTGAAAATACTACTAATCCCTACCCCTCACTAATCTCCCTCCACCTTTGTCACAAAATCATTCTTCACCTTGCACCCTCCCCTCCTCATGTCACTCGTCTAGTGGTGTATACCCCAGATTGTTTCCTGGCAGAGGCAAGGAAGTTTTATAAGGAACTCCAATATAATTTTTCTAAAATAATAGACAAAAAATGTTAGTCGGTGGTTTAGTACTGGAAAAACTTTAAAATTGAAGCTCTAAAAATTCATTTTAACGTACTGTCGTCCCTGCTTAATCTGGTAACAGATAAATGAATATCCCGCATATACGAATAAAATATCTCGGAACCGTTGCCATAGACATAATGTTAAAGATCCCCGCTTTATCGAATGGTATTTCTTGGAACCGACAGTATTCATTTAAGCGGATCCGACAGTATTTTAAACCTAATTATGGGAGAAGAAGCGTGTGTAAGTGACTCACCTTCGGAAATTTTTCAAGTAAAAGAGTTTAAAGTTAGCTTTGCTGAAAATAGGGAGGAATTTGGAGATAGGGTGCTCTTTCCCAGAAATTTTTTGAAACATAAGACGAAAAAGCTAGTCATTTTGGACTATCTTTGATCTTGTCAAGGGGCTAGTCTTCAGGCGTCTGGAAGGGGCGCTTAAGCCCTTTAGCTCCCCCTGTGGGTGCACCACTGGACTTAAACATACTCTTATAAAAATGCATGTCACACCTCCTGTTATCCTTGTCACAAACTGTCACAATTTTATGACCCATCCCCAATCCCACTCAAAGTATGACATTTTTTTGCGAACTGTCTTTATGTTAATTTTCTGTTTCAACTAAAAAGATAATATTTTAATCTTTTTTTTCTCTCTCTCTCTCCTTCTTACAGGCAACCTTTGCTCCAGACACATTTAGGATAAACAAGTGTCATATGCCAAATGAAAATACTGTAGTTAATCTGTATATAGTTGGCAGTTTGTTTATTCTAATTTGGATGTATGTTACAAGATGCAGATTTTTCAAAGTAGCAACTTATAAAGAAAAGTAATTACTAAATTAATGTACAGAGAGGTGTACAAGATGTTCAGTTTTAACTTACCTGACCTTTATTTCCACAGCCGCTCATCCCTGATGTATACTTCCAATTGCAAAAATGATCAAAATGAGGTGCAGAGTTAAGATATTAAAAGTTTGGAGTGAAAAAAAAATCTAGTAAAAAAATTCGAAAGCTAACTTTTTGTATGGTTCTCTAAGTTGTATTTAGGGGAAAAAAAACCACGTTTGAAAAATAATTTCAACACAAAAGGTTTGAAAGATTTGCGATTAAAACTTGAAGAGATATTCGAGTTCGAAGTTTTACGGGTCCGTGCAGAAAATGAGATCGGAGCATATCGCCTTTTGAGTAGAAATCCCTACTGAATCCGTTTGCAGCGTATATTTTTCCTCCAAACTTGTTAATGACAGTGAGTGCAGAGTGGAGTAAGTCACAACACGCTGAGTTTCATATCTTGGTAAATATTGGTCGTACTAATGTCAAACTTTTTGTGTTTGAACTGTTTTTTTCATTCTCTTGATTCCCCTAAATATAAGTTAGAGGACCTAGGATCCATGTAAAAAGTTACATTTTGTACTTTTTGACCAATTTTTTTTTTCTGCTTCAAATTTTTATTATCTTAACTCTGCACCTCATTTTGAGCATTTTTGCCATTGGACGTATGCATCAGGGACAAACGGTTGCAAAAATAAAGGCCATGTATGTTTTAACGGAACAACCTGTGTAGTACTGAGCTTTTGTCTTTCACTCTCAAGTACAATTTTGAACTACATCGTGTGCAGAATCAAGAAATTATTCAAAATGTGGGAACTTTTCCATTATAGGTAAGTCACAGAACGTTTCGAACCTTGCCGGATTGTTTTTAATTTTATATTCAATTTATGGTTACCCTGTTTGGTCAAAGTTAGAAATAGAAAATTTAGTAGAAACTTTACTTGGCACGCCATTCAATGGTTTGTCTTTTTAATGGTTTTTAAGTAAAGAAGCTTTGAAACAAGACTAAAAGCTCCACTAAATAATTTAATAAGGCCATTAAAAGTAAATAATCGATCAAAACAGAAACAAGCTATTGAATAAAATGAAAAAACCCATTAAAATAATTCCTCAAAAAATCTGAAATGTTGTAGTAACAGAAAAAATAATCAGCTAAATAAATATATTGAGTCAAAAAGAAACATATAATTTTTCAATCAATCTGAAATTCGAGGGAAAAATATAAGGACAATGTAAACGTAAGTTTTCAATTGTCACAAATGTAGAAAGTAAACAAGTCACCAAGGAAATGGTCAAACCTATAAGGGAAAGGTACCAAAATGTGAGTTATCCTGGTTTTTGGAACTGTATAAATTTTATTACATTTTGTACAAGTTATACTGTTAAATAAATTTATTTTTGTTGGTATAAATATTCATTTTCCTTCCATGTATTTCTTGTTGCACTTAGAATATTATTACAGTAGGATGTCAAAAATCTGAATTAATTGGTTAAGACGGACAATTTTTTGTTTTCAAATTGTTCATATTTTTGAAAATAGCTAAGAAAAAATGCCTTTCAGAAAAATAGTATGTCATTCAATCAAATAAAGTGGTTATGAGCTAATATTTAGAAAAGTGCCAATTTGAGTCCCAAGTGAATTTTCACTAGTATTTCAATAACTAGTTTAAAAAATAATTTTCCCCAGAAAGAAGATAAGGTTCTGCTTTCATTTCATCTAATAACATCAGAAAAAAATTTTTTTTTTCTTCAGAAAATATTGTTTTTATACATCAAAAATCAGATCGGTAACGTGTCCCGAGTAGCAAAGCTTAGCATGCAAACAGGTCATGCGCACTTTCTAACTTCCCAAAAAAACGCACTTGCACAAAAAACGATTCTATTTTTACCCCTTTGTTAATATTTTACTTCATTTTTGTTTTAATCGATTTCTGATTTTCTAGCCGATGCGAAATAAGCGTGTCCCAAGTTCCGCCGTCATAGTGGTAACAATAACTTCCGATCTATGTTTAGGCTCCCAAAATCATTTCCTGCACCTATACCACGTGATACTGAGTACCTGGTGGGATGTTTTATCGAATCGTCTTTTAAAATTTGCATTTCTGCATCTAAAATTGTATGCAAGATTTTTTAAAGTGATTTATAAAATGTGTGTCATTTGAGTCATCAGATCGGTAACACGCTCTAAAATGCGCAGTTGGGTCATTCCATGTCAAGTGATCCAACGTTTTTTACCTTACATTTTTGTATTTCTTTCACATTTGGCTCATCAATTGTACCCCTTGAGGTAATCAAAAGTCTCAATTTTTGGATTTTTATCTCTATTATTTTTTCATTTATGAGACTTTGAACTTTGGAAAAACCCTCGTTTTTCCATGGATAAGGGTACATAAAAGGGACCATAACTCGGCACCAAATATAGATAGAACGATTTGGTAAATGGCATTTTAAAGTACGTTAGTTGCCGCTTAATCTGATATGCAACATGACTAATTTGATAAAAATTTTCTTTTTCAAAAAATGAAATTTAAATTTCAAATTTAAATTTCTCAAAAAACATATAATGAATTTTTTTGAAAAAATTCTCAAAAATTTTTGTGTATTTTATCTATGTTTGTTCAAATTTTTAGATTGGGATCTCAATGGGATCATATTTTTTTGAATTTTTGAATAAAACTGTACAGGAAAAAAATGATATTTTTTAGATTCTATTTATTGAAATACTAAGTTCTTTTGCTCATGATGGTCTAAAAAGTAGTAAACAAACATGAATATGTTTAAAATGAGCTGGCATGAGCTTATAGATTTGTCAGGTTCCCTCCCCCTACCCTTTTCTCCCCCGCACAACCACTCTTTTTTAATTCAAAACTGTTCAAAATGTTTAAAAAAAAACAAAAACTCTTTGATACAAAATGAATAGTAAACTTATTTAAAGTGGGAAAATAGGTTTCCTTATAACTAGACGAAGTATCCCAATCGCCACCCAAATATACCATTCACACTATACTAATATGACGTCTAACCTGGGGATTGAGTTGAGGATTATTTTCACCCTAGGTATATACATTGTTTTTCAGACGAAGTGTTTCTTTTCGATCCGAACTTCAAAGTGTACTTCCATTCAATATCTGAAATTTAACTTTATGATTCATTTCATCTTCTACTCCAGCACCAATCTTCAATTTTGAAGGGAGAAAATTAATGGGTCGCCCCAATATTATAGCAAACAGCAAAATAGCACTGTTTCGCCTTGTTCTCATCGTTTTTTCTATTCTTTTCGCACAAAACTGAAAATAAATCAAAATATCAGATCATATGTCTGTGTCCCGATAACTATCTTTCCACATTATCTAGTGTGCAGCTGTTATTTAATTTTTTTAATCGTTTGTGTTCTTTTTCATTTTGTTGTAAAGGAAAGTAATGCAGCAAGATATCAAACACTGCTTTTTGGAGCACAACCTCACATGTTGTTTAACTTCTTTACAGATTGCTCCCCCCCCCTTACCCTACCTTTCCACTCCAAACTTTTATTTTTTTTATCATCCCGCCTAGCCCCATTTCAAAGCCTTAGTCTTTACTGATGTCTGGTTGTGTTTCAGTTTGTTCTATTGTTATTTCTTTCCTATTAGCTCATGAGCTTTGTCCAATAAGAGAAAGGAGTGATGGGGACTGACATATAACGTGATACTAATTTCTTTTAAGTTTTGTGTAAAAATAATGGAAAAACATTATGAGAACAAGGCGAAACAGTGCTATTTTGCTGTTTGCTATGATATTGGGGCGACCCATTTATTTCCTCCCTTCAAAATTGAAGATTGGTGCTGGGGTAGAAGATGAAATGAATCATGAAGTTAAATTTCAGATATTGAATGGAAGTACACTTTGAAGTTCGGATCGAAAAGAAACACTTCGTCTGAAAAACAATATATATACCTAGGGTGAAAATAATCCTCAACTCAATTCTCCCCAGGTTAGACGTCATATTAGTATAGTGTGAATGGTATATTTGGGTGGGGAGGGGGATACTTCGTCTAGTTATAAGGAAACCCATTTCCCCACTTTAAATAAATTTACTATTCATTTTGTATCAAAGAGTTTTTGTTTTTTTTAAACATTTTGAACAGTTTTGAATCGGAAGAAAGGGGTAGAGGGGTGAACCTGACAAATCTATAAGCTCATGCCAGCTCACTTTAAACATATTCATGTTTGTTTACTACTTTTTAGACCATCACGAGCAAGAGAACTTAGTATTTAAATAAATAGAATCTAAAAAATATCATTTTTATTCCTATACAGTTTTATTCAAAAATTCAAAAAAATATGATCCCATTGAGATCCCAATCTAAAAATTTGAACAAACATAGATAAAATACACAAAAATTTTTGAGAATTTTTTCAAAAAAATTCATTATATGTTTTTTGAGAAATTTAAATTTGAAATTTAAATTTCATTTTTTGAAAAAGAAAATTTTTATCAAATTAGTCATATTGCATATCAGATTAAGCGGCAACTAACGTACTTTAAAATGCCATTTACCAAATCGTTCTATCTATATTTGGTGTCGAGTTATGGTCCCTTTTATGTACCCTTATCCATGGAAAAACGAGGGTTTTTCCAAAGTTCAAAGTCTCATAAATGAAAAAATAATAGAGATAAAAATCCAAAAATTGAGACTTTTGATTACCTCAAGGGGTACAATTGATGAGCCAAATGTGAAAGAAATACAAAAATGTAAGGTAAAATTTTTCTCAGATTTTGGATCACTTGACGTGGAATGACCCAGTTTCTATTATTTTAAAAATTATTTTATATATAAGTATAGTCCTTTATTACAATTGAAAAAACCACGTGTTTGATTTTGGTTTAGTGCGATCGATTCGGAAATTTAAAAAAAAAAAATTAGTCAGTTTGTCAGATCGGTAACAGTCAGAGCGGTAACATTGAAAAACAGCGAATATGTTACAGAACTAACTCACACGTATTAGAATTATAAAAAGCAAAAATCATAGGTTTTAGCCATATATATTGAATATTTTTGTTCTTAAAAAATTAAAAGCAATGAGTTTTAGTACAATTGCTTCATTTGTGGTTTGTATGACCTAACAATAGAAGTTAGTAAAATAAGAAAAATTGACACTGCAGAAATTGAGTTAATTATTATTATTTTATTTATTTATTTTTTGGTGCTTCAACTTCTCATAACTTCGCTAAATAACTAGATAATAACTAGCATGCTAAATTTGATTTTCTGATCAAGAAATTAAATTTCCCGCAACTAATTAAAGAAAAGCAAGCAGCAGAGTTGTGTGTTGAAAAAGTTGAAGTTGTGTGTTGTTTCAAAACAAAACAAATGTTTTATTAGCTTGGATTTGGTAATCTCATAATTTATTTTATCTAAAAACCTTATCGCTCATTTTTATTTCCAAGAAATGCTTTTTTATAATTAAATTTGATTTTTTAGCCTAATATATATATTTTAATATAATTATCTTAATTCTGTGTTAAAAATGCAAGGAAATGATATCATATTTAGCGATGTTAACGAATACTGAAAGCATAAACTCAAATATGTAGCTCATATTAACATCAGATGCGTAACATTCATCAGATCTGTAACGGCTTAAAAGTGAGTAATCTAAGGAGGGGGTAAATAACTTCCTTGACCTCCCCCTTTTTATTTTCTTGCATTTAGACCCAATTTAGACTTAAAATCCAATATTAGTTTTTTTCCTGCAAAAAAATTTTTTTTTCAGAAAACTCCAACTTCAAATTGGCACTTTTCTAAATATTGGCTCTTATACAATGTGTATGTACATTCCATACAATGCAGTACATTACACCAGTAGCAGATACAGATATATCATGTCACAGTTAGGAGGGACCCCCACGACATTGGGGCACCAAGGGGAGCCCAAAGAGGCCTATGAAGAAAATTTAACATAATTCCATTCATATCTGGCGGCCTCCCAAAAAGACATTGAGACAAGCAACACTACATGTTTTAATAAAAATTAACTCTCATTGTTCATTGAACATAAAGGGAAAAGTAAAAAATAAATACAGTACTGTATGTACTCTCTGAAGTACAAGTATACAGTATAAAGCAGTAAATCACTGCCCCTAAGCGAGGGCTGAGGCTGAAACATGCAATATACCACCAGCTCAGTTATTCCATCCAAGCAGGGCTGCGGAGTCGGAGGAAAAATGGTCGACTCCGACTCCGGGATTTTAAAACTTCCGACTCCGACTCCCGACTCCTGCTTTTTTTTAATTATTTTTTTTATCCAAATATGAAGATGGAAAAACCCTAAACAAAGGTTGAAATATTAAGTCCATTTTTAAAAGTTTCATTTTTATTCATGGTCGTAGCTAGGACTCACTTTAGGGGGGCAGATAGCAAGCTGGGGGATCCCAGTCGGAGGTCATGAGAGGTCATTGTGACCTCTTAAAAAGTTCAATTTTCTCAAGAATTCTCGCAGGTAATTTCACCACATTCACCTCAATTCTCGGAGGTCACTGTGACCTCCCAAAAAGTTTATTTTCTCCAGAGCAAAAGACAAGTGCCGCTCTTGTCATTTGACTCCGTACATAACTAATCATTTTCTTGTTAAATGGCCAGACTTTATTTTAACACATTGCATTTTTGCTGCAAAGACCCGCCATTTGAAGCACTTTTTAATGATCCTAGATGCTAAGGATTTGGATATTGGACGCTGAAAATTTGTATCTGTTAGTTTCAAAGATATGTTTTCACCTCCATAAAATTTCATCCAAATCGGAGGTGGTCGGAGTCGGAGTCGGAGTCGACATGTTTTTCAGCGACTCCGACTCCTTTGGTCCAAAATCAGTCCGACTCCGACTCCGCAGCCCTGCATCCAAGGACTGCAGTTGTACAGTAATTTAATAAAGAAAATTAAATGATCTTCTGAAAAAATACGACGACTTTGCACAAAAAGTTGAACTAATTTCTGTAAAGAAAATCTGTCTTAAAAAAAATACTGATTTTCGGCTGAGAGAGGTCTAAATTTCTTTTCCTTGTATAAATAAAACTTAGTTTATGCTTCTTTCTACAAAATACACTGTTCGACATATTCCTTACTGAGAGTTTGATATCTCCTTCATTTCATCTGTAATGAATTGCTTTCTTGGATTCCAGAATCTTTTACTGTCATTATTTATTCATTTTTAGGGTCATTCCATGTAGTGACTAACTTAACATTCAGAGCTGATTTTGTAACTGTTTTTGCTTGTAACTTAAGGGGTAAAATATATTTTTTAGTTATGCTGGTGGATTTACAATGCATATATCTCTGTATCATTTCTGCTTAGAATTTAAAACAAAATTACTGACAGTAGATATTTTTTCAACCAAAATAACAGCGTGACTAACTTAACATTTTTGCAACCCTGAAAATGAATGCTCATGTTGTGAAGCAAACATTTCTCAAAGCAGTGGCGGCTCGTGCCTTAATTTAGTGGGTGGGCCGGCAATTATATGTTTTAACAGTAATGCTTACACAGATAAAATGAACGAAACAACAGTTGGTAAACCGATGCTGAGCGATGTAAAACACTATTTTATCCAATTAGTACAAACTTACATTGCAAAATTATCTCATTTGATTTGATACATAGTTTTATATTTTAAATGCTACACCAGTCTTAAGCGATCAATGTAATAATAATTGCAGTATTTTTCCCAGACGGTCGACTTTCTATTTTCATCACTAACGTTAAGCAATCCAGCTCTCATAATTTTGCCATTTTTAGACAGTGAAAATATTTATCACATCAGAAGTGTCACCCCTCAAGAGAGGGGGCACATCTCCTCAAACATTACGAGACTATACTCTGCAAGTCAAAAACAAAGTCTTCACACAAAAATTTCGAGAAAATTCTCCAGTTCCCAAAGCGCAAATTAATAACTAAAATATGCATGTATTGTATTAAATAGGTAAGGGTGGGGGTAATGTGAAACTGGCAATATCTATGCCTGTTAGGGATTAGGTGTTGAAAATGAAAACACACAAAAAAAAAGATCAAATGTTATAAAAATGAACCCAAAAAAAAAAAAGAGGACCGCGAAGTGAAAATAGGATAGAGTTTTCTCCCTAATACAGGGTTGCCACAGCAAAAATTCATTAAAAAAGTAGCAAAAGTAGCCAAAAATGTATAAAAAAAAGTTGCAAAAAAGTAGTCTGAAAATTAAAAAAGTAGCCCCCAAAATTGAAAAAGTTTCAAAAAATCAGTATTCATGATCAGATAAATAAAGTAAGAAATAAATAGTACAGCTAAAAATTTAACATTTGTAACAAGTGCTCATCTGTTTTGCTGAGGAATTTAAACTGAATGTGCAATTACAAAAAAAATTTTTTTGCCAAAACTTATTAAATCGGGAGTGCCCCCCCCCTCCAACTACAGTAAATTCTATTCAACTCTTTTGATGAATGAAAAATCAATATAAATAAAGCAAATTATAAATAAAATAATGCCAGTAGCTGTTACGAGGATGCAGCAAAGCAACATTATTAGCATAAAAAATTACGTGGGCTTTTGTTGCAAGAACTAGTTAAACATTAACTAGAACCTTGAAAGTACAGCAGTACTTTTGCCAGAAACTTGATACTAATTTGATTTTTTCCCTCTGATTTCTTGATTACCCTTTTCAGTTCAGCTTTTTCTTTCTTTCTTTTTTTTTTTTTTTTTTGCTCACTTTCTTTTGTTTTAACATTTTTTAATTTTCTTCCCTAACCTTAGCTACTTTTTTTTATTTCACTCTGTCGTCAAACTGATATCAGCACTTTATGTGCTGATATGATTCGCAAACTGGATGACTATAATGTAAAGCTCCACACAGGGCTGTAACCAGAACTTAGTTTCGGGGAGGGTTTTACCAAACCTATTTTCCATGAAATCTATAAAGTCAATAAATTCGATTTCATGTTCTATACTCTGTTGATTTTTGTTACAGTAGAGGTTAAAAGGTTATTAACATGAAAACTGGAAAAAAAAAAAACTCATATTTTCAGACTTTTTCAGTGAGAAACTATCAAAAGCATTTTTTTAATAGTTTTGAAAAATTTCGGAAGGGCTTTGAACCCTGAAAACCCACCCCTTCAATACGGCCCTAACTCCAAAAATTGGTTCTGCAACATGAGATGGTGTGAGGAGGACTTATGACGGAAGTCTGAAGTGGAGAAATAGAACTCTTATGTTAACTTGTACTACATAATGTTAACTAGTACTTTGTTCCTTGCAAAAAATCAGAAATATAATGCTAATATTACAAAACTTGACAGCATAAAAAACAAAATCAGCAATTAAGTACTTTTTTGTGGCAAGTGAATAATCATGCTTAAAATGATTGCGGGTTTTTTTTTTTTTTAATTTTTAAATGAAAGTTTCAGTAAAAATGAGAATAAATTTTGTGTACTTGTCTTTTTTACAAAATTTTGATGTATACTCAAAAAAAAAAAAAAAAAAAAAACTCCCAAAAATTATCATTTTTCGCAAGGTAGAAGATCACACAAACTTAAAAATTGCACATAAATGAGCTCCTTAAAATAAAGAAAAACTTTAAACAATGCACCTCTTATACCCCTGTTTAATTCATATCACTTTGTATAATTTTCCTCTATTTAATCATAAATTCTAAAAATATTATTCAAAGAGTTACTTCAACTTCCACACATTTCCACTGGAAGCTTATGCAAAAACTACCCATTAAAAATTAATAAAACTAAATAAAAAAGTTGATTAAGGTTTTAAGTGAAAAAATACTAGTTGCAAGTAAAAAATTTAACAATTAAAAGCTCATTTGCTAAATATGTAGTATACTTGCCACCAAAAAAGTAATTATAATCGATAAAAAATAAAAGTCAAGGTTGAAAAAAAAAGAACTATGGATGTAATATGCTTCAGTTAGCTAATATTAAAATAGCTGTCAAATACTAAAATAATTGAAATTACAAGATGTGCACAATTATTGAAATCTCCAAGCTCCTAAAAATAAATTTTTACTTAATCAGCTGTTTATTATTAATATTCAGTTGAAGGAAAGTCTTAAATAAGTCAGTTCCCCTTCCATCTACTAAACTTTGAGCCGATTTTTCCCCAATATATATCAAATAAATAGATACAGACCCCCTTCCTCAGTAGCTATGGCGAAAAGCAAATCACTTTTTACCCAAAAGCTAAAGCAGCGAAGATGTTATTCCAAAATCTAAGCCCCTCCCTGATTGCTATTTAAAAAAATAATAGTGGATCTGTCCGTAATAAAAAGCAATGAAATGTTCTTTTTTTTAGGTGACAAAGAAATAGGAATAAAAAATAACGGGTTTCAAATTAATAAATAAAATCAAATAGTGTGAAAAAAAATCAAGATTTTCGAATGAAAACTTGCTTTGGAAAAAAAAAAGAAGTCTCCAAAAAAGTAGCTCCGGTGAAAATAAGTTGCTTTTTAGCCTGTTTGTGCTCAAAAAAAGTCTCTAAAGTCGCCTAAAGCCAAAAAAAGCAGCAAAAAGTAGCATTTAAGTAGCCTGTGGCAACCCTGTAATACAGGGGACAGACATTCTCTGCCCATCATGTGCATTAACGAAACACTTCCCTCTCTTTCCCTCTCCACCGCTTTGGTTGGGGACAAAGGGAAATCTTGGGCACGAGGAGAAAGTGCCCTCTCGGCAGAAATTACAAGGGGTGTAATCACTTACCGATCTTCTTAATCCAGCCATTGCGATTGGCTAAAAGCGGAGGTGCGCCTTGAGCCCCCGTGGGTAAAATCGAATTGGCCCACGTTTGTTTTTACAGCTGTGCGAAGAGCTAAAATTGATGGAATTTGAAAGCTTTCTTTTGCTGTATTAGCGATGTTCGGGGGCGGGGGGCGATGAAGGTTGAAAATATGTTTTGTGCCCCATGTTTTTTTTTTTTTTTGAACCGAAATGCAAAATGATTTATTTTAACTATGTTTTTTTTTCTTACAATTTTTCTGGGTGGGCCCGGCCCACCCGGCCCATAGTGAGGAGCCGCCCCTGTCTCAAAGTTAAGCAAGTGTTAAAAATTAAATGATATATTTGAAAACTGAGTAAAGTTGGCTTTTAAAAACATAAAACACATTTATTAAATCTTAATTTTTTTTTAGTCTTAAGTGTCACTTTTACTCAAGATGGAGTGTGACTAACGTAACCATCGAATAGCAAGCAGTAAACACACTACAAACTATTTATTATGGCTAATCTCAGTAATAATTACAATACTTTTTCCATTTTTTGAAACTTCTTATGTTGTATGATTTTTATTTATTTATTTATTTAATTTTTGATACTTTTTTCACTTCGGTATTTTTTTTTTCCGGCTAAGGTTGGCATTTCTATGGAATGACCCTTTAGCTGTTCGGATTTCCCGTGTGGTAAAATCTGTACCATTTTGCATGATAAATGAGTATCTTGTATATTTAACATTCCTATTTCGAAGTAACTCTTTTTGTAGTTTTTCTCTTACTACACCAACTTGTAACTAAGCACTTTTATTTTCCAATCTTACCTTTTCTTTTGGGTTTTGCTTAACATTACAAATAAAAGTTTCCTCAAAATACTAATACAAAATGGGGGGAGGTAAGTGTATGCTTTTAAATTCTAATTTTCTTTTATTATCCCAAAAGTAGGAAATATGTATAAAAACTCAAATTTTCTTTTGTCATGCAAGTACAAAAAGAGTTTTTGCCAGACCCCAACTCCCCCTTAATCCCGACGACTATGCCATTGAATATGTATGGAATTCGATAACTTTTAGAAATGTGGCTCCAATTTTTGTTTACGAAAGCTAGTTTGCCAGAAACGAATTTAAGTCTTTATTTCATATTTTATTAATATTTTAAGAAAACCCCCCATCTGTCACTCTCTGAGATTTCAAATATGAATATCTATTCAAATCCGAATTCCAGGCAAAATCTTTTTTTGGGGAAAAAAGCATACTCTTTATAAAGTCACTTCGCGTTAATCACTAAAATGCAACCATCTTTCAAGGGAAATAGGTCTGATACTTCTTCGCTTCTTAACTTCTCTAAACCCCTTTTTAAGTAAACGAAAAATGAATTTAAAGAAGGAAGTATTTTCCAAAGTAATTTTGGGGTGCAAATTTGCCCAGAAAAATGAATTACTCATATTAGAAATATAGAAGTTTAATAAGAGTGATAAATATTTCTCTTATAAAAAAAAATTAGGGTGTAAAAAATTGTACTGAAATACCTATTATTCCTTTTTAAATGTTCTTTCAATATATTTAATTTAAGTGTCATCAATATGTTATATGTGCCTGAAAAGTAAGTTTCAAAATAAACGTCTTTTATCTTCACAGGGAGAAAAAATAAACTTTGTTTAATAGCATAAATTAGTTTTTTTATACACTGTCTGTCCACAGCTTTAGCAAAATTTTTAAATCTAACAGTTTATGTTTACAAAATTTCTGGATAACTATTGTGTTTGCTGTAATTTTAATTTCCCTGCATCAAGAAAATTGATGTAAAGTAAACACATTTACAGTATTTTATATGGATCTAGCTGCGTGGCTCGGCGTTGCACGGGCTACCTCTGTATAAATGTATGTACCATTCAACACAATACTCAATATAAAAATACCACGCACTTTTATTATGTGTTTAGATAAGTACCCATGTTGTACTAAACCATGACAAATCAAATTATTTATTTAGATTAGTAACTTTATGCAACTATTTAAAAAAAAAGTTAGACTCATTTGAAGCCAACGTATATATGTGCTACATAAGGAAAAAAACGTTAAAAAATAATTAAACACTACCTAATATAAAAATACTATGCAATTAAATTATGTGTTTAGTATCAATGATACAAAATAATAAAAACATTACAAAAATATTGCGAATCATATTATTTACTTAGATTAGTAACTATCTTAAATCATTAAAAAAAAAGAGAGAGAGAGAGTTTGACTCATTTGAAACCTACTTAACTACCTATTACATAAGAGAAAAAAAAAGTCAAAAGAATAAGAAAACAATACCTTATATAAATATACAATGGCTTTAAATTATGTGCTTAGTTAAGTACCTGAGGTACACTATAATAATAAAGTTACAAAGAACAACCACAAATGAAGAACAAATACTAACAATGCAGAAATAAGGAAGACAAAAGTTAATCGAAAAATCCTACAAAACAAATTATATACCTGAATATCAAAGAAAAACACGAAAACCATTTCGTGATCCGAGTCATGTGGCAAGAGGCAAGACTCTCGAGGCTAGAGCAATTGTCAACCAGCGTTCTCTACACAGTTGCTAAAAAAATAATTTTAACGAACGACATCTCTCGAGAAGAGTGGAAACTAATCCACATTAAAAGGCAAATCATTGGGAATCATTGGAGTGCAAACTATAAGCTTCCCGTTTGAGCAACTGCTTGATTGTCAACCATTGAATGTAGAGGGCGCCTCCACAGTTGCAAAAGCTTAGCAATACTCTTTATGAGCGCCATCTCTCGAGAAGAGAGGAAACTAATTCTTTTCGTAGAGTTTATTATCTTTTACATTATTATTTTTAGTTATAACAATAACTCCTATAGCCTAAAGCCTTCCTGGATAAATGGACTATTCAACACAAAAAGAATTTTTCAAATCGAACCAGTAGTTCCTGAAATTAGCGCGTTCAAGCAAACGAACAAACAAACAAACAAACTCTACAGCTTTATATTATTAGTATAGATTGGCCAATTTGGAATCTCTTGTTTTGCATTAAGGAAGGCCAAGTTTTATACCACTTCTACTTGTTTGTTCACAACGGGCAGAGTACAAATATAAAATTAGAACCATATTCTAGAACAGGGATGGCTAATCTTGACGTGGCTTGATGGCTTGGCTAATGACGCTTGCCAAAATGGAGCACATCGGAGTATTGACACGGGCACGCGTAGATTTATTGAACATTTTAAAAAGGTTAAAAAAGAAAAAAACATAAACAACTTTTTTTCTAGCACATATTCCTGTATCTTCTGTTAACCTTTTTTAATGAGTTACAGTTGTAAAAAGCTTAAGTATTAATTCTCCAGAAGATAGCCTCATCCGAAGTGGCTATTAAAATCATCAGCATTTAACATTTTTAAAACAGTTTTTCAAATTTGCCATCAACAATTTTCTTTTTGTTAGTAGAGTTAGAACGAACAGATTTTTCCTATCAAAATGTTTTTTACTCTATAGTGTTCTTTCAGATGAGGTTGAAAAAAATGAGCTTTAAATACTGTGTCGTGATGAACTGCCATGCTTAATTGCCTGTCGCTAGGGCAAATTATAATTCATTACGCTAATTGATTGGCATTTCTTTTACGCAGATGTTGGAAAAAAGCTCATTTTGTTCACAAATAAGATTCTTGTAATTATTGCCAGTGCACCGTCTGAGGCTTCGAAGAGGCAGCAAAGGATATTAAATTTTCCTTGTTTGATTCTTTTTTAGCCTACTTTCCCGTTAAAAATAAAAGAAAGACGAAAAAAGTATTAAAAGTAGCTTAATGCATCTAAAAAATATCGCCAAGTCCAAAAAATATCGCCAAGTTAAAAAATATCGCCAAGTCAAAAAAAAAATATCGCCAAGTGAAAAAAATAAAAAGGTAAAATGAATATCGAAAAATTAAAAATTTGAAAGTAGGGTATTGAGATGGGGAATTTGTGTGTCGGTGGTCGGTCGGTCGGTCTGTCTGTCCCCCCCTAATAACTTTTGAATGAACATTCCGATTTGGACGAACTTTTTTTTGTTGGAAAGATCTCGGCGAGTACAGCTCATTCCCATATTTGATTTTTTGATTTGAACAATTTTTGGTTCAAATTTGAGCCGTTCAAGCAACCGGTCCCGCGATACTAACTTTTTAATGAACAGTCCGATTTGAACAAACTTTTTTTTGTTGGAAAGAACTTTTCAAGGATACTTCATTCCCGTATTTACATTTCCGATTTGAACAATTTTTCGTTCAACATTGAACCGCTCAAGCAAACTGTCACCCCTAATAACTTTTGAGTAAACAGTCCGAAAAAAAAATGACTGACTGTGCAGACGATTTTTTGTTTATTTATTCATTTGTTTTATTGAATTTATTATAATTATTATTATTATTTTTGGCAGACGATTTTTTTTTGTAACAAAAATGTTTCATTCGCCAGGGCATTTTATTCTTTATTTATATTTAACAACTGGCAACGGATTAAAAGTGAAATTCGAGACATTTTATCAACGGACGAGTTTTTTTTCTTTTTTTTTTTTCTTTCTTTGATAAAATGTGTTTTGATGTACTTTGTACTTTTAATTTTTTTTTGAAAACAGTTGAGGAATTTTTCTACGGAAGAACTGTAACAGTTACATTCTTTAAAAGGTGCGACAAAACTTTATTTATTCATTTATTTACTTTTTATGTGTCTATTTCATCTGATGAGAGGGGTATATTTTGCTTTTAGAAATCAGCTTCAAGTGCTAAAAAGGTATGTTTGACATAATTTTTAGTCTTAGATAATCAAGAGAATAATGATCAGACGCTAGAATGCCGATGTCGATGTACGGGAAAGTAGGCTCGTTTAGTTCTTGACAGAACTTCTTGTTTCATTACAAATTTTTATTTTCTTAGCAGGCCGACAATCTATAAAACATCATTTTGTTTTGAAATTTAATTATGGCTTTTAATGCTGTAATTTTCCAATCAGGCTCTAAATCATGAAGATCTGGAATCTCTCAAATAAAAGGCTCCAAAATGTCGGAGAAGATTTGTGAAACGAATTATTCAAGTTAAATTTGCAGACACTTTTATTTCACTGGATGCCTGAAAGTTTAGGAGCTTATAGTACTTTTTATTTGTAATACATTCTACTAATTCTTGTGTTTAAGCTCATTAGCTTTAGTGAAACACCCAAGTAAGCTCTTAACAAGCTCTGTAGAGAAATTTGTTTTCTAGGTTTTAGGTTGTCTTAAATTCTGAACAAATGCATTCAAAAGCTTGTATACTTTTCAATTCTATTAACAAAATAACGTTTTGCAAAGAGAATGCGAAAAACAAAACATTCCTTTTTAGCCTACTTTCCCGTTAAAAATAAAAGAGACGAAAAAAGCATTAAAATTGGCTTAATGCATCTAAAAAATGTCGCCAAGTCCAAAAAATATCGCCAAGTCCAAAAAATATCGCCAAGTTCAAAAAATATCGCCAAGTAAAAAAAAGTCAAAAAGAAACAAAAAAATGAAATAAATATCGAAAAATTAAAAATTTGAAAGTAGGGTATTGAGATGGGGAATTTGTGTGTCGGTCTGTCGGTCGGTCGGTCTGTCGGTCTGTCTGTCCCCCCCTAATAACTTTTGAATGAACATTCCGATTTGGACGAACTTTTTTTTGTTGGAAAGATCTCGGCGAGTACAGCTCATTCCCATATTTGATTTTTTGATTTGAACAATTTTTGGTTCAACTTTGAGCCGTTCAAACAACCGGTCCCGCGATACTAACTTTTGAATGAACAGTCCGATTTGAACAAACTTTTTTTTGTTCGAAAGATCTTTTCAAGGATACTTCATTCCCGTATCTACATTTTCGATTTGAACAATTTTTCGTTCAACATTGAACCGTTCAAACAAGCTCTCACCCCTAACAACTTTTGAGTGAACCGTCCGATTTAAACAAACTTTTTTTTGTTCAAAAGATCTCGGCAAGGATACTTCATCCCCGTTTTTAAATTTTCGATTTGAACAATTTTTCGTTCAACATTGAACCGTTCAAACAAGCCCTCACACCTAATAACTTTTGAATGAACAGTCCGATTTAAACAAACTTTTTTTTGTTCAAAAGATCTCGGCAAGGATGCTTCATTACCGTATTTAAATTTTCAATTTGAACATTTTTTTCGTTCAACATTGAACCGTTCAAACAACCTTTCCCCACCTAATAACTTTTAAGTGAACCGTCCGAATTGAATAAACTTTTTTTTGTTCGAAAGATCTCGGAGAGGCTCATTCCTATATTTCACTTTTCAATTTGAACCATTTTTCGTTCAATGATGAACCGTTCAGAAAAAATTTTAACATGAGCGCCTACGGAGAAATTTAAACTGAATGTTGATTCTGAACTTCAAGGCAGATTTCCTTCAAACTAACTTTGTAAGAAAATGGTTTTGATAAATAATGTATTGTAAAGTACTTTTCTGAATAATCTTCTGTGAGGACTCTGATTCCGACTCCGACTCCGCAAACATGGCGGAAATGCAAGCTCAGAAAAAAATGACTGACTGGGCAGACGATTTTTTGTTTATTTATTTATTTGTTTTGTTTAATTTATTATTATTATTATTTTTTATCAGACGATTTTTTTTTTGTCAACAAAAATTTTTCATTCACGATAGCATTTTATTCCTTATTTATATTTAACAACTGCAACGAATTAAAAATGAAATTCAAGACATTTTATTAACGAACGAGTTTTTTTTTCTTTCTTTGATAAAATGTGTTTTGAAGTTCTGTGTACTTTTATTTTATTTATTTATTTTTTTTTCTTTTGAAAACGATTGTGGAATTTTTCTACTGAAGAACTATAACAGTTACATTCTTTAAAAGTGCGATAAAACTTTATTGACTCGTTTATTTACTTTTTACGTGTCTATTTTATCTGATGAGAGGGGTATATTTTGCTTTCAGAAATCAGCTTTAAGTGCTATAAAGATACGTTTGACATAATTTTTAGTTTCAGATAATCAAGAGAATATTGATCAGATGCTAATGCCGATGTCGATGTACGGGAAAGTAGGCTCGTTTAGTTCTTGACAGAATTTCTTGTTTCAAGGTTACCTTGTAAAGGATGTGTTCCGTTCCAGTTCTCGAGTAAAATTAATAAGAATGAAAACAATTCCTTTCATCGTCTGCAAGAAATTGGAGAAGGGGAGACCTTGCGACGTTTATTATTCATGCAGGTCGGTTCACACAAGACGGTGTCTGGGGCATTTTTCCTCCAAGGTTGACTGTTTTCTGAAAGATGCCGGAAACGCCCAGGATTTTTTTTTTTTTTTTTTTGAAAACTTAACTAAGAGCAGTATCAAAAGACAGGAAACTGCAGCAGATATCTCTAAAAGTGGAGCACTATTTTTTTTATGCTCTTCTGGATGTTATATATTAATGGAATCATTTATTTCTAAAACCAGTTGAACGACAAAATTTCTAATTTTAACCGCTTACTCGTCGCATTTTTTCCAAAAACTGATCAAAATTCATCAAGTTTTTTATTTTGTTTTTTTTTATGTTCATAATATTTTAAACATATTAAAATAAAAAACACTGTATTCTCCTTTGAATTTAGTGGTTTTTTAAAGGTAGGAAAATTTTTAATCAACTTACTCAATTTTACCTTAAAGTTTGCTTTCCTCGCGCATCCAAGAGAGGCTGAAAAGCTTCAATGCAGGCATTGAGAAAGAAAAAGTAAATTTTGAGCGGATAAAATTTTTATTTTCTTCATATAATGCGCATCGTTGGTGACAAACAATATTTCAGAATTGGAGATCTACATGTATAATAGGGGTATATTAGTTGAAATGTTAATAATATTTCTGCCTGTGGTAAATTTTGAAACATGGTATGCATATGAAGTTTATTCCAACGTTAGAGATGCACAAATATGCAGGTATACCGCAGACACGTGTTTCGAGGCTACAAGGAGCCTCTTTTTCAATGCAAGAGGTGTGAGCTCCTTGTAGCCTCGAAACACGTGTCTGCGGTATACCTGCATATTTGTGCATCTCTAACGTTGGAATAAACTTCACATCTATCGCACAAAGGTATTTATTTTCTTCATGGTATGCATAGTCCTACATTGCAGTCTTTGTAGTAGTATCTTGTCTCCTTTCGAACTCTTTTCCCATTTGCATTCGTCTTACTGCAACACACTTTACATTCTCTCGCAGGATTTGCTTTCTTGTCTGTAGGGGGTATTATTTCCAGAAAATGGCGTTCAATCAATCGACTTAGTAACGCTTCATTCGATGGACGACCTCCTCTTGAAACAGGAACGGAAACTTGATATTTCTCCAATATTTCATCGACCAATTCCTTTCGAAACTCCAAATTTGTTTTCTTGTTGTTTGTTACATGACAAAAAGTAAAAGTTTTGAAGCTTTAAAAATATCAGAAACGCAGCCCGTATGAGACACGGACACGACAAAATTTGCCGGAATATTCTGCCCGTATATGAGGAACGGGCACGACGATAAGCGGTTAAGAAAGCGTTTATTTTATCAGATTAAATTATTCAATCGCGATTGCAGCACTTTTTACTGAAAGAAATAAATTTAAATGTGTATACATTTCAGTTAAAAATATTACAATTTCTATCGAAAATTTTTAAACTAGGCGTAAAAACTCGTTTTCGAACTTTTAGAACTTGTCGCTTGACCAGTTTTTGAAATAAACGATTCAATTGTCTTTGTATCCGTATCATTATCCGTATTCCATAACACATTCATTTTCTTTAAAATATTGTGTTTTTGGAGTCCCCCCCCCCCGCAGTGTGTCAGGGAGAGTTCAAAGTACATCACGAGGGGTTTTACCATTTTCCCGGAAAGCGCGCCTCACACACAAACAAGCACATCATTTTTTTCTATCTGAAGTAGATATAGGGTAGACCGAACAGTGAACGAACACCTCGTAATTTTCTTGGAAAAATAAGTTTAAAAAACATATTTCTTAGATAAACAGGCAGTTAAAATTTCTCCAAAAATATTTTAAAGTTCAGGTTGTCAATCAACTTTGACATAACCACCAAACGAAACTTTGGCGCAGCATAGCCTAATGAGGCTCTTGCGCCAGTAAACTCCATACAACCAACCAACCAACCAACCAACCAACCAAACGAAACTAGTTGCCGTTTCAGTAAAAGAAGCAATTTAAATCGTTCACTGTTTCTAGCTGCAAAACAAATTATTTTTTGATGCAAATTTGTTTTTCTTTGCATGCAGAGCTTCCATTTTAAATGGAACAAAAAGGAAAGAATATCAAAATCATTCTGTAAAATGCCCGTAGAATAAATGTTTCAGACAGTGCACGTGCACTGAAGCGAAATGGTGGCATTCCGCGGTATTTCGCGAAATTAAGAGCATTCGAATAAAGCTGAAGTGTAATCAGCAGCGGAAGTGCTGCCATGCGCGATTCTCGGATTACTTCTTTTCCTCTTTGTTATCGGTTTGTGTGTGGAACCTGCGCGCTCGCGCTGTTCTGCTGTACGCTATTTATAGCAAAGAATAAAAGTTATTTTGGTGGAGCCTCATCGAGATATAAAATATATTTGTAAATATCATTCATCTCGAAAAGAAATGGGTTGCATAAAGGGGTGTGACATGATGGGAGGTCATTGTGACCTCCCAAAAAAGCTGTCCGTTTCCGGCAAATTTTGTCTGACGAATCGGCAAATTTGGAAGCAGTTATGCGATATTGAAAGTCAATAAAATGAGGCATAATGTCTCTCTTGATTAGATATACTGTAAAAAATGAATGTTGTTTTTACAGTATAATGCAGCTAATTTTATAGTAATAAACTGTAAAATTGCTACTTTTACACTGCTAAACTGTGAAATTGCTACTTTTACACTACTAAACTGTAAAATTGCTACTTTTACACTGCTAAACTGTGAAATTGCTACTTTTACAGTACTAAACTGTAAAATTGCTATTTTTACAGTAATAAACTGTAAAATTGCTAGTTCAGCAGTTTATTGCCGCGCATTTTACAGTTTTAAACTGGAACCTCTGCTGCCAGTATTATACTGTTGTTTTTACAGTATGATACAGCTAAATTTTAAGGGAATAAACGGTAAAATTTCTAACTTTACAGTAAGAAGCTGTAAAATTGCTAGTCTTACAGTTTATTACTGTGCATTTTACAGTTTTAAATTAAACCTCGGCTGTCAGTTTTTTACTGTAAAAACAAGTTAATTTTCTGCAGTGTAGGTTTGGGGCTGTTCACAAATGATGTCACACTTTGAGGGCAGAGGAGGGGTTTGTGACATTGTGACAGGGGAGGTAGGCGGTACCAAAAAGTATGACATCACGCATTTTTTAATAAGAATATATTTATGAAAAGTAGTGGTGACATGTGACAAGGTGGGGATGGCGAGGTTTGACACTTCTTAACAAAAAGGGGTAAGGATCAAAAATTTTGAAAATGCAACATCATTTCTGGGCAAAAACAATGTGTAATGTGCATAATAACGTTTTATCATGGGGTAAAATTTGAGGCTTCGTTGGTAATTTGAGAATCCCCCCCCCCCTTTTTAAAAATGCAAGTTTGTGTTGAACAAGAAAAGCAATGTCGCGATTTTCGTCCTCCTGAGCAGTTGCTGATTTCTGATTTTTCCTCTGTTGGGAACATAGATATCAATTTTCTTTTAAATTAGTTCATCGTTTGCGTAAGAGTGCGCATAGTATTTCAGAAACAGATAAAAGGGAAATAACTTTTTCCAAAGGTGCCTTTACTCAGTACCAGTGAGAAAGCTTCTGAACATTGGTTACGCTCTTATTGAGTTGTAACTTTCTTGCTGTTTACCTTTTTAACCGACTTCAACAAAGGAGGAGGTTATCAATTCAAAGCGTATGTTTTTTTTTTTTTGTTTGTTCGCACATAACTTATGATCTACTGAACCGATTTGGACGATTTTTTTTTAATCGATAGAAGATGGCGTAACTTAGGTACCATGTACTCCTAGAAAAATACGGGGTAATTATGAACACCTTCCTCCAGGGTGCTAAAAATAAAAGACAGCGAAACTCCAGTTGATTCGTGTTAAAGGCTTAATAACTGAAGGCAAATATAACGAAAGCAATAACTTAACACAATTTTATCAGTCCGAACAGGATAAAAATTGAAGACTGCGAAAAATTGTTTGACAGCTTTTCTGAGAAGGGTTAAGATAACTAAGGAAATGGTGGGTACTGTTCAGTGTTGCCACATCAGTGAAAAAACATCCCTAACCTAATAATGAAGATGTGAACTTCCAGTTGCTACTGCTATTTGGTTAGGGGGGGGGGTTCCTTCATTGCTTACAGAAGCGCTAATATCGTTTGTTCTGAATTACCCCATTTTCACAATTACCCCGCTTGACCCTAATGATAAAAGGATAGCGAAAATCGAAATTGTAAACATGTACGAAACCGGTTGTTCAGAGTTCAGAAAATTAATCACAAATTAAGAAAGAAACAAATTAAAGTTTAAGAGCTTCCTTCTTGTACCTCGGATGAACTTAAGGAAGTATTTTGGCATTCATTGTCAATTTTATGAATTTTCAGATTTTCAATTTATTTTCCTTCAAAATTTTAGTTTCAATAATTTTAGTTCCCTCATATTCCAGTGTAGAAAAGAAAAAATATATTTTTTTTAAATGTACTTTTTTTTTCAAAAGTATGTCGATGATCTTTGCTAAATGTTACCCTTCAAATGCTTATCAGTTCGCTTTGTTAAAAAAAAATAAGTTAAAGGTACTTTATTTATGCATTAATATTTTAGTTTAAATGTGATTAGTTATAATGGCTTTATTGCATGATATATTTCACTTCGAATTAAAGTTAGGTACTTATATTTTTAATTATATCAATGCTCACTTTAGTCAACTTATGTTTTTTTTTTCGAGAAAAAAGAAGGAGGAGGGGGGGATAGACGTCAGTCAGGGGCTTGAAGAGAGCAGTCAGCTCTAAAAGGTTGGAAAGCACTGGTCTAAAACAAGGAGTGCATTACTTTTTTTCTAAATTTTTATCCATTTTCTTTTTTGAAAAAAATATTTTCAAGCCACTCAGTAGTTGTTTCATTTTCGCTGACTTCCGTGACAAATGTACAAAATTCTTCAATCAAGGTCACTTTTTAGACGAGCCGCCATTTAGGAGTCAAATTTTTCATTGTTGTGGAACTGGGGCTACCAGAGACCCAAAATGGCTGATGCGTGTGACTGGCTTTTCATCAAACGTTCTCTATGAGTCATATGAGCCCTCTCTTTGTTTTAGAAATCAGACATTCTAAAAAATTAATTAAAAATAAACTGTTTAGAAAATAAAAAATATTACATGGTCCCATGTTTTTTTTTTTTTGCTTATTCTATCAATATCAGTGACTAAAAGTAGTACTTTTAACTGAAGGAAATACCCCCATTATGGAATGCGCAACTAGGTAATATAAAATTGCGAAAGTGACCTTCGAATTTACTGTTGCCGTTACCTGTAAAACTTTTCAAATAAGATGTTGAAAAAAAAATCATAAATATAGTTTCAAAAGCCTATTCTCCCGGTTTATGAAGTAGTAGCTGTACTTTACGGAATAGTTAACTTTATTAGTAGAGTTAAATTTACTTGCGCAAAGCAAGTATAGTTAAACAACCACATCGAAACAATTCTTAACGGCTCTTTGTTCTCCTCTTGAATTGCATTACTTAAGCATTTACTGCAAGTTTTCTATTTGCATACAATGGATGAGCCATTTTTAACATTTGTCGGGCATAAATTTTGTCTTTAGGACTCTGAAGTCAATATATGGAGCAAGTGAGTTTAAAAATGTCTTTTTCATTTTTTTTCCAAAATATTAAATACGCAAGAATGTAATGATTTTCAAAAAATTATTCCTGTAGTGTATGCTTGATCTGGGAGGAGGTAGAAGCCTCTTTAATTTCTTGTTTGTAAAATTTACTGGTTTGAATAGTTGCCAAACGATAGAAATAAAAGCACCAATGCTTCGTTAACCGTTGCCAACTTTTTATCTTCTTTAATATCAAACAGCTATAGAAAAATATCAGAAACTACAGTAGAACGTCAAAAATATGAATGTGCTCGCATTAAGCTGAAAATCGATTGTTTTTGGTTTTTCTTCCTTTTTATTTTTATTTTTCCTTTTTATTCTTTCCCTCTTTTCTTTTTTAAATGAGTTCAAGTCAATTTTTCCTTACAGAAATAAATTCAACATTTTTTATGTGAAGTCATTGTATTTTCCAAAAGTTCATTCCATTTTTTTTAGTTTATTACTGCATGTAATAGCTCCTCCCATAGCACATATAGTACTGTAAATATGTTTAATTTTTTCCATTATGTTTCGTAAGCAGTGAGAAATGATTTTTTTTTTATTTTGCTCAAAATCTAATACCATGTAAAAGCGTTATGTGCTGCATTGTACGTTATGTACATCCTTGTATAATCACTTTATTTGAATGACGTACTATTTTCCTAAATAGAACTTCTTCGTCATTTTCGAAAATCCGAACAATTTGAAAATGCGAACAAACTATTGTCCCAATTAATTCCGATTTCTGACGCTCTACTGTGCAATAGGACCTCGCTAATCCGTACTATTATTAGTATTTAGTACAAACTTTAAGCAACTAAATTCACCAGGATGCCTTGGAGATTTACAAGCCTGTAAATCGGTTTATTTTACAACATCACTCTTGATGCAGGAAAAACAGCAACACAGCACACTTATAACTGAACATTATATAAAGCTTTTGAGATTAAAGAAAAGCTGAAAGGTTATGATTTTTTTTTCCAAAAAGATGTCACATAGGAAAACATTTATTCCTCAACAGAGGTTTTTGTTTTTCAAATTTATTTTTTTTCAATCTGAAAAGATATAAAAATTAAATGTTTCTAATGACATTTAAAAGGACATATATGCATTTGCGCATTCTGATTATTCTATCTATATTCAAAACATTTCTGAAATAAACAGCAAATGAAATAAATGAGTGTGTTCAGGTCAGGGAAAAAAAACATAAAACACAAAATTAGTTTTCTTACAAATAGCAATCAAGGATTGACGCTGGATGATTACTAAGTTTTTCAAGAACGTTTATAATTTTGCATACATGTCAGTTTGTCGTTTCAAATTTTTATTTATACTACATATCGCATAAAAAGAACACTAATGAATCGCCATAGTTTAAAAATATGCCATTGTATGTGAAGCAATGATTAGAAGAAGAAAAAAAATATAAGGAAAAAAACATCCAGTATCCTGGCATATTCATTTGAACTTAGACGTCATGAATTCAAATTATGTTTTTTGCAATCGTGATATGAGACACGTGTTATGTTTTTCGCCCAACTCGTTGTTTTCTTGTTTCTACAAATAAAATATAATAGAAATTCACACCCGTCATATTATGACTGGTGATTTTCTAGATTTGGTAACACGAGGTGCATCCAAAAGAACAAGAAATAAACGGTAATTAGGATACGATCGCAAAGATATGGGAATGATGGCCAATCTGCTCCCGTGCACTCATCATAAAGAGTACACTCACTGCAAAAAATGAACTGTTTCTCTTACATTTCATTTAATTTCACACTCCAGGGTCCCCCGTACCTACCACAGCTTCGTGGTTTAACCGGGATGGGGCCCTGAAGAGCGCTCTGATCTTAATTTTGAACCAGAACCTAGGGTCGAGCAAACCCTAGGCCCAGCACCCCCAAAGGTATCGTTTCACTTGGAGGACTTTGTGGCCACGACATTTTTAACGCCTCCCAGCCACCATTAATCAAGACGGTGGATCCTTGATCGGCTGGGATCGAACCCGGGTCCCTCCGGACACGAGTCCGATGCCTTATCGATCGGGCCACCACGGCCCACTGTTGCTCTTACAGTATAATACTGGCAACCAAGGTTCCAATTAAAAACTGTAAAATGCGCAGTAATAAACTGTAGAACTAGCAATTTTACAGTTTATTACTGTAAAGTTTACACAGGTTATTGCCGTAAAACTTAGCTGTATTATACTGTAAAAACTACAGTCCAATACTGGCAGCAGAGGTTCCAGTTTAAAACTGTTAAATGCACGGTAATGAACTGTAAAATTAGCAATTTTACAGTTTAGTACTGTAAACTGAGCATTTTTGCAGTTTATTACAATAAAATTTGCTGTATTATACTGTAAAAACAACATTCATTTTTTACAGTGCTGTAAAAAATAGATGTTGTGCTTACTGTATTATACTGCTAATTTTATAAACAAACTGTAAATTTTGGTAATTATGCATCAACAAACTGTAAAATTGTTAATTTTACTCTAATAATCTGTAAAATAGCTAATTTTCAGTAACAGACTAAAATTGCTAATTTTACAATGTTTATTACTGTGCATTTGACAGTTTTAAACTGGAATCTCTGCTGGCAGTATTATACTGCTTTTACAGTGTAATACAGCTAATTTTATGATAAACTGTAAAATTGCTAGTTTTACGGTTTATTACTATGCTTTTACAGTTTTAAACTGGAACCTCTGCTGCCAATATTTTACAGTCAAACCTATCTGTCTCGAATTTCGCGGGAGAGAACAAAAATTCGAGATACGGAGGTTTCGAGATACAGAGGGTGTGATAAAATTTACAAAAGTAAGCAATTGGAGCAAAGTCAAACACTTAAAAAGTTTGTTTTGCATTGATATTGTTGAGTATTTTGCTGTGCGACTTGTTGTGAGTCTACGTTTTACGAATTGTGATGACTATATCTGTAGAAAGTTGATGCATACTTTTAAATACGAATATAGTCTTTGAATGGTTGTGCAGAAGATGACTTTTGTCTCCAAGTTACACCATTGATAAAGGTGGCTGGAGATGAAATTCAAAAATGAGAGTCGTCAAAATTCGAGGTATAGAGGTTTTCGGCAAAATCGTTCTAGATAAACATGAGAAAAAACGTTAAATTTATGCTGTAAAAGCAGGGAAACTGAAAAATTTCGATATAGAGAGGTTTTCGAGATAAGCAGGTTCGACTGTACTGTGAAAACAATAGTTTGTTTTTTGCAGTGTATGTTTACATCTCATACCGCTATGGTATTTATGGGAATTGAGGAGTTTGGAAACCCAGAACTCCCCCTACCGTAGCTAGCTACATCAATCAAATGCAGGTTGAAATCGAGTTCATCAACTCCGGAAATTGAAATTTCCGTACCTATATCTTCTTAGGAAACACTTCGAGAGATGATGTGAAATTAATGAAGTAATAGTGTTGGTGACATAATGTCTGATCTAATGCATGGGAAGCTGACTTTAACTCATGTCTTTTCTCCTCTATAAGCAAATGTATTTTTCTCAACTTCATAACGAGCATTTTTTTCTGTCTTTTTCCATGAAAGTAAAAGAAGGTAGTATATAATCTTCTTTCCCCCATTAATAAACAAATAACAAGAAGTTCTGCCAAGAACTAAACGAGCCTACTTTCCCGTACATCGACATCGGCATTCTCGCATCTGATCATTATTCTCTTGATTATCTGAAACTGAAAATTATGTCAAACATACCTTTTTAGCACATAGAGCTGATTTCGAAAAGCAAAATATACCCCTCTCATCAGATGAAATAGACACGTAAAAAGTAATTAACGAATAAATAAAGCTTTGTCGCACCTTTTAAAGAGTGCAACTGTTACAGTTCCTCCGTAGAAAAAATCCTCCATTGTTTTCAAAAAAAATAATAATAATAATAATAATAATAATAAATAAATAAATAAATAAAAGTACAAAGAGCATCAAAACGTATTTTATCAAAGAAAGAAAAAAAAAGAAAAAAAAAACTCGTCCGTTAATAAAATGTCTCGAATTTCACTTTTAATCGGTTGCCAGTTGTTAAATATAAATAAAGAATAAAATGTTCTCGTGAATGAAAAATTTTTGTTACAAAAAAAATCGTCTGCCAAAAAAAAAATAATAATAATAAATAAAATAAAACAAATGAATAAATAAACAAAAAATCGTCTGCACAGTCAGTCATTTTTTTTTCTGAGCCTGCATTTCCGCCACGTTTGCGGAGTCGGAGTCGGAATCAAAGTCCTCACAGAAGATTACTCAGAAAAGTACTTTACAAACACTATTTATCAAAACCATTTTCTTACAAAGTTAGTTTGAAGGAAATCCGACTTTAAGTTCAGAATCAACATTCAACTTAAATTCCCCGTAGACGCTAATGTTAATTTTTTTTCTGAACGGTTCAATATTGAACGAAAAATGGTTCAAATCAAAAAGCGAAATATGGAAATGTATGGGAAAGCCTCTCCGAGATCTTTCAAACAAAAAAAAGTTTATTCCATTCAGACGGTTCACTCAAAAGTTATTAGGTGGGGAAAGGTTGCTTGAACGGTTCAATGTTGAACGAAAAAATGCTCAAATGGAAAATTTAAATAGGGTAATGAAGTATCCTTGCTGAGATCCTTCGAACAAAAAAAAGTTTGTTCAAATCGGATTGTTCACTCAAAAGTTAGCATCGCGGGACAGGTTGTTTGAACGGTTCAAAGTTGAACCAAAAACTGTTCAAATCGAAAAATCAAATATGGGAATGAGCTGTACTCGCCGAGATCTTTCGAACAAAAAAAAGTTTATTCCATTCGGACTGTTCACTCAAAAGTTATTAGGTGGGGAAAGGTTACTTGAATGGTTCAATGTTGAACCAAAAATGTTCAAATTGAAAATTTAAATACGGTAATAAAGTATCCTTCCCGAGATGCTTCGAACAAAAAAAAATTTGTTTAAATCGGACTGTTCATTCAAAAGTTATTAGGGGTGACAGCTTGTTTGAACGGTTCAATGTTGAACGAAAAATTGTTCAAATCGAAAATGTAGATACGGGAATGAAGTATCCTTGAAAAGATCTTTCGAACAAAAAAAAGTTTGTTCAAATCGGACTGTTCACTCAAAAGTTAGCATCGCGGGACCGGTTGTTTGAACGG
>JAXGGA010007298.1:22500-63640 GCA_038373865.1 Uloborus plumipes | reverse complement strand
AAACGTTTCTACCGGAACAGCTGGCTACTTGCCAAAATCTAGTTTAGAGCAAAAATGGAATAAGAAAGCGCATTTAATGCAATGTACTTCTTGTCATTTGAAAGAATGCACCGTAATTAATACTTGTTTATTGAAGAAAAAAATGCTGTTTACATAGCTCAGTGTTCTGTGCAAAACAAATTTGAACCTTTTTTTTTCTTTTCTGAATTCTAGTACTTAATCGATCGGTTATAATCGTTAAAATACTAAGTTTACCATGCACAAGAAAAAAAAAACACTATGACTACTGTAACTAGGGTGGCATCCATAGTGGTAATTTGATGTGTCCCCCCCCTTCCCTTCCTCCAGAAAAAGGTAAAGTAACAACTTTTCATGTTGTATCAAAGTATGAACTTTTAAAATTTCTGGAAAATATAATTTTTCTTAATGTGGTACAACAAAAGTTTGAATGAAAAGGCAAGTATGCATTTTGAACGTATTTTAAGTAAAATATGCACAATATGCCTACGCACAATATGCCCCCGCAATAATGAGCACTATTTACCTCTGAAATTTGGTAGATTCCGTATAATTTAAAAAATATTGGTGGACATTTTCAACATTGAAGTATTCCATGGTTTAGGAGCTCAAAAATGACGCGTGTGATTCTTCAATGATAGTAGTTCGTAATGTTACGTTCCTCTGTTTCTTAGTGGTCTTCTCCTTCCTCCCCCTATCTCTGACCGGACGTAGATATCCGATTTCAAGAGTGCAGGTGCAGGGCCTTGGTGAGGGGGTCCAATGTCGTTAGTAGTGAAATGTGCTCAAGCTTGGACACACTCATATGGAAGCGAATAGTATAGTCCGTGGAGTTAGTGCAAACATATTTCACTTCCGGATACCAGCTTGAAATTTTATGTGGGGCTTAAATTCACATAGGAGGACAAAAAAACGCCGGGAGACACTTGATCGGAGGTCAAGGTCATTCCGTGATGACGTCATCAAAATGGCCGCTTTTACAGGTAAATACGTTCGTTTAACTGCTTAAAACTCCATCATAGATTGAAATATTGCAAAACTCAAATATCTCATCTGAAAGCTCTTTAAAAGAGCTATTTAGAAAGATTTAATTTTTCTTTCTGAGGTAGAGTTCTCACCTGTAATGACGTCATCAAAATGGCCGCTTTTACAAGTTAAATACGTTTGTTTAACTCCCCTTAAAACTCCATTATAGATTCAAATATTGCAAAACTCAAATATATCATCTGAAAGCCCTTTAAAAGAGCTATTTAGAAAAAATTAATTTTTCTTTCTGAGGTCAAGGGCCCACCTGTAATGACGTCATCAAAATGGCCGCTTTTACAGGTAAATACGTTTGTTTAACTCCCCCTAAAACTCCATCATATATTTAAATATTTCAAAACTCAACTATATCATCTGAAAGCGCTTTAAAAGATCTATTTATAAAGATATAATTTTTCTTTCTGAGGTCAAGGGTTCACCTGTGATGACGTCATCAAAATGGTCGCTTTTGCAGGTAAATACGTTCGTTTAACTGCTTAAAACTCCATCATAGATTCAAATATTGCAAAACTCAAATACATCATCTAAAAACTCTTTAAAAGAGCTATTTAGAAAGATTTATTTTTTCTTTCTAAGGTCAAGGGTCCATCTGTGATGACGTCATCAATATGACCGCTTTTACAGGTAAATACGTTTGTTTAACTCCCCCTAAAACTCCATCATAGATTCAGATATTGCAAAACTCAAATATATCATCTGAAAGCTCTTTAAAAGAGCTATCTAGAAAAATTTAGTTTTTCTTTCTAAGGTCAAGGGCCCACCTGTAATGACGTCATCAAAATGGCCGCTTTTACAGGTAAATACGTTTGTTTAACTCCCCCTAAAACTCCATCATAGATTCAAATGTTACAAAACTCAAATATATCAGCTGAAAGCTCCTTAAAAGAGCTATTTAGAAAGATTTAATTTTTCTTTCTAAGGTCAAGGGCCCACCTGTGATGACGTCATCAAAATGGCCGCTTTTACAGGTAAATACGTTTGTTTAACTCCCCCTAAAACTCCATCATAGATTCAAATATTGCAAAACTCAAATATATCATCTAAAAGCTCTTTAAAAGAGCTATCTAGAAAGATTTAATTTTTCTTTCTAATTTTAAGGGCCCACCTGTGATGACGTCATCAAAATGGCCGCTTTTACAGGTAAATACGTTTGTTTAACTCCCCCTAAAACTCCATCATAGATTCAATTATTGCAAAACTCAAATAAATCATCTGAAAGCTCTTTAAAAGAGCTATTTAGAAAGATTTAATTTTTCTTTCTGAGGTCAAGGTCCCACCTGTGATGACGTCATCAAATTGGCCTCACATGACGTCATCACAGGTGGGCCCTTGACCTTAGAAAAAAAAATTAAATCTTTCTAGATAGCTCTTTTAAAGAGCTTTTAGATGATATATTTGAGTTTTGCAGTATTTGAATCTATGATGGAGTTTTAGGGGAGTTAAACAAACGTATTTACCTGTAAAAGCGGCCATTTTGATGACGTCAGTACAGGTGGGACCTTGACCTCAGAAAGAAAAATTAAATCTTTCTAAATAGCTCTTTTAAAGAGCTTTCAGATGATATATTTGAGTTTTGCAATATTTGAATCTATGATGGAGTTTTAAGCAGTTAAACGAACGTATTTACTTGTAAAAGCGGCCATTTTGATGACGTCATCACGGGTGAGCCCTTGACCTCAGAAAGAAAAATTAAATCTTTATAAAGAGATCTTTTAAAGCGCTTTCAGATGATATAGTTGAGTTTTGAAATATTTAAATCTATGATGGAGTTTTAGGGGGAGTTAAACAAACGTATTTACCTGTAAAAGCGGCCATTTTGATGACGACATTACAGGTGGGCCCTTGACCTCAGAAAGAAAAATTAAATATTTCTAAATAGCTCTTTTAAAGAGCTTTCAGATGATACATTTGAGTTTTGCAATATTTTAATCTATGATGGAGTTTTAAGCAATTAAACGAACGTATTACCTGTAAAAGCGGCCATCTTGATGACGTCATCACGGGAGTTCATGACCCCTGATCAAGTGTCTCCCGGCGGTTTTTTATTCTTATATATGTACCTAAGCTCTGTACCAAATTTCACACTGGTATCCGGAAGTGAAATATTTCGGCTATTTTTGTCGCTAACTCCACAGACTAGTACCCATTCCTTGAGTCGAGTTTTATGTACAAAACAGTTTACATAGCACTGTGATGTTTCCCACTAAGAATTCTGCGAATAGAAACTTAGGACTCAAATTTAATATGAGTTCTATTTCACAGTGAGTAGGTAAAACGTCTTAAGCAACAATGATATCGATAGGAAATGCGCTAGAAAAGAAATTTACTAACATACTATATATAAGCGGGAAAATACCTCCCCCGCCCTAGGCCCCCCGTCACATAATTTTCTACAATGATAAAGAAAGAAAAACATGATATATAAATGTATTTTCAAGTTATCTTAATTTAAAAGGGGAAAAAAACTTCGCAGTGAGAAAAAACTATTTTAATTGATTGACGGATTAGCGTACATAAAAAAATTAATAATCTAACTCACGAACAGTTATAAAATTGCATGAATATGTTTCAATGGCACAATCAATGCAAAAAAATATGAATCTAAAAATAGCGTTTTGAAATTACTTCGTTGAATCTCAACTCCAGGCTCACATCTTTATGTACTGATAAAGGAGTTTCTCGTAACCCTGAAACACGTGTCTGAAATTTTATTGCTTTTTTTGTGCTTTATTATTTTGATTCACCACCTATTCAATAATGCTAATGATCACGAGTTACAAGTTTATTAAATTTTCATTGCCAAATTCGTTTTAATATCAAGACTTGTCCAAAATGATTAAATGATACATTTTATTCAAAAAATCATATAAAAAAATGGCAACTGTTTGCGGAACATTTTTTTGCAGAAATCAGCACATGAGACTTTCACAAATACGCTCCAACTTTCAAAATAGCGCGACAAAGCGCGGCAACCACTTAAAAAACTTCACTAGTTCTAAATTTGGGAAAAAGCCATTAAAAATTTCTCGCACCAAGCATTTATTTATTTATTTTTGACGACAAAAAATAAAACTATTTACTTCGAATCAAAATTTAACACGAGGCCCTGACAGTTCTCTAACCAGTAAAACTGGTTTGGTTTTATTCCATTCATTTATAACGCCACAAAAAAAATCTGCATTAAAACGTAATAATTAGGCTGAAACGTAACAAAAAAGCGAAAATTATCACGGAAACTTCATCTTTGACCGAGGCTATGAGCAGTTGTATGAGGCTCAAGTTTCCAAAACTGGTGCCGATCGATGCACCAGTTAATCAACTATTATAAAATAAATTTTCATAAAAATCGGATAACTTTTCAAATTTCGACTTTTGGCCAGGATTTTCACTCAAATATTCCACTGTGCGGCAGTTGGTACCGTCGTGACCCAAGGAACGGTAAGAAACTGTTTACTTCAAGGACAGCTTCGAGCCAGGCAGCCTGTAGCCGGTATTCCATTGACTGCCAACCATTGCCTTTTCCGACGGCAGCGTTGCCACGACAGAGCTCACTGGAGGTCGGAGTGGAGATCTGTTGTAATTTTTGATGAAAACAGATTCTGAATTAGTGCCAGTGGTGGCTGTATATTGGTCAGAAGGATTCCAGGGGACCGCCTGCATCCAAGCGGTCTACGGCCTAGACACACGGGACTCACACCTGGAGTTATGGTCTCTGGAGCAATTTCCTACGACAGTAGGGGCATTCTTGTGGTTATCCCAAACTCACTGACTGAAAATTTGTCGTCAGTCTGTTAATTTAACCAGTAGTACAGCCCTTCATGAATAGCATTCAAGGGGGCGTTTTCCAACCGGATAACGCTCGCCCTCACATTGCTGCTGTAACGCAATGTGCTCTACAGATTGCTGACATGTTACCATGACCTGCAAAATCACCAGGTCTGTCTCCAATTGATAACGTATGGGATGGCACCTCGAGCATCATCCACAGTCAGCAATGACGGTCCTAGTATTGACACAGCAAGTGCAACAAGCATGGAACTCCATACCACAAAGTGACATTCGGCACCTGTATGACATAATGCAAGCATGCTTGCAGGTTTGCCTTCAAAATTCTGGAGGTTACACCTTCTATTAAATTAACATAATTTCACATTTGCACAGCATTTTCTTGAGATTAAATTAGCCAGTGATCTTGTACATTTAAGCAATTAAAGATGTTAGCTAGACCATTGCATTACCTAAATTTTATTACTCTACGACAATTTTTTCTTGGTGTTGGGATTTTTTTTTCCGCCAGTGTATGAGGGTTAATTTGGTTTGTGCCAGATCTGGCACACCGTGCAGTGAAGGGTTAACCCATTTATGCCCAGTAGCCTAAAAACGGGACGCTTGTTAGTTACTGCATACAAAAACCTGTAATGGGTATATCATTTTACTAAAGCTGTTTTTCACAAGTTAAATAGTCCTTCTTCATGAGAAAACCAGTTAGAGCCACTATTTGGACACCAGTGTTTATTTATTGACGGCTATTTTCAGACAAATCAGTCAAGCAACTATCCAGCATGGGTAGCCACAGAAAGTAAGTTTTTATTTGCGAACTTATTTTTGATAAAATTAAACTATTTTAAAATGATTTGCTTAAAATGGATCAGAGATGCCTTCTGTAATGTTACTTTGCTCAAGTAAAGTCTAGTAAGGTCGCATTTTGCTCACATATCTGCAAAATATCCCATAAACAGGACGTTAAATAGCTTAATAGAGTAGGACAAGATAGAGTAGGTAAAAGAGGTGGTGGGGTTTTATTTTATGTTAGAGATACTTTAACTTGCAATGAATTGGCAATAAATGACAAACCTAATGATATTGACATGGTTTGGATAGAATTGATGAGCGGTAAGGGTAAAAAATTACGTTTGGGTAACATTTATAGGCCACCTAATCTAAGCCAGGGTCAAGATGAACAGATGTATCGTATTATTAGAGACATGTCGAGTAAGGGACCGGTAATTATAATGGGGGATTTCAATTTTCCGGGCATTGATTGGAATAATTCTTACCCCAATAATAGTAGAGAAGAGGAATTTCTAAAAGTAATTGGTGACTGTTTTTTAGATCAAGTTGTTTCTGAGGGAACAAGGCAGGATACTGTTTTGGATCTTGTTTTCTGCAATGTTGAAGGTTCTGTACAGGCATTATGTGTAGGGGAGCATATTGGGGATAGTGACCACAACAGCATTAGGTTTGGGATTAAGTTTGATATGCACAAAGACAAAAATTTTAGGTTTGTACCTAATTTCAGAAATACTGATTTTGTCGCACTCAGGCAGAGTTTGAAAGCGGTTTTTTCATCAGGTTTGGACAATAGCGATGTAAATTTGCAGTGGACAGAGTTTAAGGAAAAACTAGCAAAAACAGTTGGAGATTTTGTTCCTTTTAGGAGAAAAGGGGTAAACACAAAAATTTGGCCCATGTGGTTCACTAGGGAAACTAAGGATGCTCTAAACCGTAAGCAAGCTGCTTTTCGTCGATTAAAAGAAACTGGTCACAGCGCAGACAGGCTACAGTATTGTGAGGCTAGGCGTAGTTTTAAGTATTTGGTACGGTTTCAGAAAAAAGAATTGGAACAAAAGCTGGCAGATAATATTGACAGGAATCCAAAGGAGTTTTTTGCATACGCAAATTCTGGGAAAGTTCGAAATAGTCAAATTGGGCCACTAGTAGATGAGCATGGAAATTTAATTCAGAATGATGGTGATATAGCAAATGTTCTAAATGACTTTTTTCCAGTGTTTTTAACGATAACTGTATCTCAACAGTTGACACAAGCAAGACACAAGCTACTACACAGCTTGAGGACTTTGTATTTTCCAGGGAAGACGTATTACTTTATTTGAAAAAAATTAAAACCACAAAAGCTCCGGGACCAGATAATATTTATCCAAAAATTCTAGTAGAATGTGCAGAGGAATTAGTTGACGCTATAGTTAATATATTCAATGCTTCGTATAATTCAGGGATAGTACCAGGGGACTGGAAACTAGCTAACATTACACCACTCTTCAAGAAAGGGTCTAGAGGTAATGCAGGAAATTATAGGCCTGTGAGTCTGACTTCAGTGGTATGTAAAATTTTTGAAACATTGATCAAAATTAAGATTATGAATTTCTTAGAAAATAATGGGCTGCTGAGTAGTTTGCAGTATGGTTTCAGAAAAGGTAAATCGTGTGCTACTAATTTATTACATTTCTACGACAAGGTTACTTTGGCTTTAGATAGCAAAAAATGCGTAGATGTTGTTTACATAGATTTTCAAAAAGCTTTCGATAAGGTACCGCATGTAGCACTACTCAGTAAATTAGCTGGTATAGGGGTAGGAGGTAAAATTCTAGTTTGGGTTAGGAATTGGCTGACAGGAAGGAAACAAAGAGTAGTTGTTAGGGGTAACTATTCTAAATGGAGTGAGGTTTTAAGTGGGGTTCCCCAAGGATCAGTTTTAGGTCCCCTTTTGTTTATTATTTTTATGAATGACATTCATGAAAATGTTTCTGGAAACATGAATTGTTTTGCCGATGATGTCAAACTTATGGGGGTTGTAGAAAATGATGAACAAATAAATCAGCTGCAACAGGATTTGGATCATATTACTAAATGGGCAGACAAGTGGGGTATGGCAGTTAATGTTGGGAAATGTCAAGTGCTGCATTTCGGTCATGGAAATAAGCATACAAGCTATTATTTACAGGGTTCAGTCATTAGTAGGGCAGATAATGTTATGGATCTAGGTGTCTTAATAAATCAGGATTTCAAGTCTAGTCAACAGTGCAGCATAGCTAGTAACAAAGCCAATAGGATGCTTGGGTTTATTAATAGATCTATTTCAAACAAATCTAAGAAGGTTCTTCTGCCTCTATATAGAAGTTTGGTGAGACCTCATTTGGAGTATGCAGTTCAGTTTTGGTCTCCTTATCTGAAGAAAGACATTAATTTATTGGAAAGGGTACAAAGAAGGGCTACAAGGTTAGTAAATGGGTTTTCTAATTTAGACTATGATTCCAGACTTAAAATGCTTATTATGTATAGTCTTGAGCGAAGGAGAGCCAGAGGGGACATGATTCAGTTGTTTAAATTTATTAAAATGAATGATGTTACGGGGTTAGATTTTCGCACGGAAAGCAGGACAAGGGGTCATTGTTTTAAGCTGTTTAAATCTCAGGCTAATCTTGAAATTCGAAAAAATTACTATTTTAGCAGGGTGGTGGGAGCTTGGAACAGCTTACCGAAAGAGGCGGTAAAGAGCAATGGAGTATATGGCTTTAAGAGGGCCATTGATCTTCATTGGGGTCTTTAAAATTGACTAGGACCAGCCAAGTTGGGCCCAGAGCCTGCTGCCGGTCGCCACATTTGTATTTGTATTTTGTATTTGTATTAATAAATATGGCAACGGCGAACTATTTTAAGCCTAAAATGTATGTAAATCATTCCAAGTAAGAGTTTTAAGCAGATAAAAATTGAAAACAATTTTGTTAAAAAAAACTTGGGCATAAATGGGTTAATGAAATATAGGAGCTTCACGAGCGAGAGAAGATGGCGGCGTTTTCTTGTCAAGAAAACGCCGATTCTAGCCTAATTGGAGCTAATTATCTTTTTTTTTCCACAGAAATTTACTAAGAGTATTATAATACTTCTCCAGTGTATTTTAATGCTAACTAGCTTATTACCCGGCGTTACCCGGGTGCTTATTAAAAATGCTCGTAATAATTAGAATTAATATCTGTTGGAAATTCTAATTTTTCTGCATCATACACTATTTGTGCTAATGTCCTAAAGTAATTAGAACATGAGTTATAATTGCTTTTAGCTTATATCATGCTAAAATGAAATAGGTGAGCCTCAAATCGATAATTCATTGTTAATCGTAATCTTTGCCGGAAAATACTCATATTTAAATGTGTTAAATTTTATCAATTTGTATGGTTCAAGGCTTATCTCTATTACTCTATCTGTTCAAAATTGAAAAAAAAATGGCCATTTTGAGACAAAAAAAATTGAATTTTTAAGCTTTTTGGATCGTTTTAAAATTTCAAAACCCTGCCCATGTGAATTCTAGTGCATCAAGGAACCTTTGTGCCAAGTTGGATGAAACTCCGACGAAAACTGGATTTGTAGAAGGAACAAATATACATGCATACATTTTTATTTATACAAATATCACTTGAAAAGTAATTATTACCAACAGAAAAAAAATACAAAATGAAAAATATTTCTCACTAATGCCTAAATAGGAATGTATAAGATTGCTTAAGTTTTCATCACTTCTCTAATTCTTCCAACTAATTTCAACTAATATGGGAGAAAATGTTTCCTTCCAAAATATCCAACGTTTGATAAATATGAATGACTATTATCGTTTTAATCATTACCGAGCCGTGTTTGTAGTGAATTATAAATTAAAGATAACAATTAAATGGGTTATCATCAGAGCGTGAACTATTTAATAAATGAAAATTCCTTCCGCCGATATTAATTCGAAATGGATGCGAAATTTGATTTCCGTCTCCCTAATTGTATATGTCACTTTCAAATGTGATGCGATTAGTCTTTTATGATAGAGATGGCAATCAATAGGTGGGGGGTTAGATAAAAGGAAAATGTGCCTTCTCACCGCGGTGAGAAAGTGTGCTATGACAATAATAAGCAATCATCAGCAACATTAGGTGCACAAAATAGTAAAGTTTTTGGATCGTAATTTCGAATTTTGCGCCAAGGGATAGTAAACAATAGGAATACACCGATTAATCGGAAGCAGTGGCGTATCCAGAGGGGGGGGTGCCAAGGGACCGATACACCCCCCCATTCATTTTGGTACTCTCGGACCTTTAAAAATATTTTTTATCATGCAACTATCTTTTTTTAAATGATCTATCAATTTTTCGATGAAGACTTGAGTGCTTTTGGCTTGAGATTTTTTTTCGTAATATGTTTATTGCTCTCACATGATTCATTTTTGTGAAAAAAAAAAAAAAAAAAAAAAAAAAAAAAAACAATCTTTGAGCAACGTTCAATAGAAAAAATTAAATCGAAATACTGCGTTTTTAAAGTTTCACCATATTTCTTGATTTTTTTCCTTTCTCATCACAGTGTCGATGTTCGATGTGCACCCCCCAAAATCAATTCCTGGATACGCCACTGATCGGCAGTACTATTAATCGACCATTATCGGCCACTTTACAAATTCTTAATCATCGGCAAATTCGGGCCGAGTAATCGGCCAAAAAATATTTTTTAAATATTATTCCTCAAAGTATACCTTCTCTACGAAACTATGATGAATAATTTTAGTAACAGTAATAATAATCCTCACAGTTGATATAAAGTTTTTAATAAATTAATTCTCCTACTTTGAATTAATAAAAAAAAATGTTTCACTATTTATCATGTGGCGACAGTTTTCTCTTTAGCACAGTGCTTTTAGATAACTTCTAATTTTCACAAAGAATATAAAAGTCTTGAGTTGAGTTGCTACCAATTATTAAAGAAATTAAATTAAAAGTTCTCCTAAATTGGAGTGCTCACCACACTTCCCTTTTTTGAATTTTATGTCCAACTAACATAATTAACAATGTGTTAATGTAATATTATTGATAATAATATAAAAATTGGAAAGAATTGGATCTAAGAAATTTGATAAAATATCGAAACTATTTTGTGAAAATTGGGAAAATGGAAAAAATCTTCACTCGGAAATAAATTAGTCACTATACCTAAACTCGGAATTGTATAAGTGAGACAAAACAGAGATGGTAAAATTGGTAGTATTAAAAACAATTATTCTTATCATTAATCGCCTCAGCCGATTATCGACAGGCGATTAATCGGTAATCGTCCAATTTGCTTATCGGTGAATACCCAGTAAGCAACATAGTTGCCCGTGAGTGACTTGACTTCAGTTTGTTTCAAATATACATCTGCTTCTTTGAATTAATATTTAAATAGAAAGTATTTTTAAAAATCTTAAAAATAGTGCTAAAACCTAGATTTTGTAATGACACGCTGGAACAAGTTCTTCTTTCGCTTCCTATCTAATGCCAAATTATTTCACTGATTTTACTACTTTGGCACTTTGCCCCACAATTTACTTGAGAAGATGGCTCCAAGTATTTCCAATCAACATTTTGAAAAATCACATCATAGTATTCATGGATATTTTATAATCTATTGTCAGTGTCTTTTTTCCTAATTTTAAAGCTATAAAATTTTTCTTTTTAACCGACTTCAACAAAGGAGGAGGTTATGCAATTCGTCGGAGTTTTTTTTTTTTTTTCGTATGTTATATGACAACTCGAAGACGCCTGGAAGCAGCTGGTTCATACGATTACTCGATGACGCCTGGACCGATTTAAAACCGATGACGCCTAGACCGATTTTGTTTGAAAGGAGTTTCGTTTCAGTTGGTCCCATATTCTCATGGTCCGGGTTTGATAACGGGATCCTGCAGAAATTGAAGGAAATATAAATCGTAATCATAGAAATCGTATTAATGATAATTTTGAATGTAACTCTTCTCTGGATTACATAATGAAATTCATTTCTATCGTCTAACAGATAATAGGCCACGTATATACAGTATTTTTATCGCGAGAAACTAGTACTGTTTTAAAACATAAATTAGTTGAAAAGCCGTTAATATTTAAATGACTTTGATTAAACTTTACACAAATAAATATCAAAGAATAACAATTATTAGTTTTTAGTGTCAATCGCTTAACATTTTAGACGCGTTGGTAGTTTCTTTCGTTTTTTTCTTACATAGTTTATTTTATGGAGCATTTACTACGAAAATTAAGTGAAATTTCGTAATAGAAACGTTACCTTACTTCAGAAGTACATTTAGACTAAAAAGAATAAAATAAGAATATTAAAAAAAAAAATTGAACCGACTTCAGAACTTCACTCAGCAAGTGCTTTAAAAAGCAAAAAATAATTTTACTCTTTGAACACCATCAACATACCGATGACACCATTTAAACATACATTTAAACATAAATTTTGAAGCCGGTGCAAAAAGCATAGGTAAAATGATGTTTAACTACATTTAGCCAACATTTTTCAGAGAAACCATTGAAAATTAAGAGCTGAATACTTGTATCGTTACATAAATATGTGGTTGTCAATGTAGTGTATGCGAATGCGATTAAAGAACCTGGATTCGTTGAAATCCATATTTATAGTTGAATAGTTTCGTATGATTCTATTTAGTGCTTTTGCAGCGACTTCAAAACTTATGTTTCAATGTAGCATCGATGGTGTTCAAAGAGTAAAATTATTTTTTACCTTTTAAAGCACTTGCTGAGTGAAGTTCTGTATTTTTATATTATTTCAGTTTTATAATTGAAAACTGGATTCGAACTCTTCCGAATTTCAGCTCTTAAATTATAATCATAATTCAATCTGATGCGAGTGAGCTTGGCAATGCGCAGATTTAGATTATTCCTTTTCACCCTCACAAATTGCAATCTTTAAATTAAAAGTGCAATTTTCTATTTCAAATTCAAATCAAAAACATAAATTGCTTGAGAAATTGAGGATTTTTCAAATAGAATTGCTGCTGATAAATTAATCGCAAAAAATCTCTTTTATTAAAAACAGATGAAAGTAGTAACTTTTTTGTTTAAGATTATCTCCTAAAAATTGTTTGAAGAAAACGATTTTCCATCAGTTTTCCTTTTAAACTTCGAAAAGGGATTACTTAATTTTACTTTTCTTTAGGTTCCTTATTTGGTGATTCATATAAATCGATTTTTTAGCGCAGAAATGCAATAGCAGAGCTTTTAACGGGAAAATCTTAAGAGTTTATTCTCTTTTTCAGCTTTATTTAAATTTCAAATAAATTTTTCAGACTTCATATGTTTCTGGAATTTTTACGGAAAGTGTGATAGTACATGAATTTAATAAGTTTTCTCTATTTTATAAATAAAAATGCAATATTTAAGTAAAGAAAACTCAGAGGAGCCCCGAACCTAAATTTTTAGAAAGGGGTAAATTTTTGATTTGAAAAAATTTTCAGAGCGTTAAAATAAAGTTTGCACACATTCGTACATCTAATGAAAAAGGTACTTTCAGGCATTTTAAAGCTGCAACATTGCAATTATATTTCCGAATTCTCTGAACCGTCTGACAAAATTTGCGAAATTTAGTAATTTATGGGAGGTCGCAGTGACCTCCCGTGACTTTTGATCTGGGCTTCCCTGATTAAAATGAAAGTAGAAAACTCGCAATGCAATGTTCAGTGAACCATAAAGTCTCATCAGTTTTCTTAAATCTACAGTCGGCGTAGTGGTAATCGCTTATAGTAATTCATTTGGCACTTTTTGAGCAAAAGATTAAACTTTCAGTACTTCTTTAATTATTTTTATTGTTAACAAAGAAAAAAGGAATTGAAAACTTTAAAAAATTTATTCTTCTCTCGTTAAAACACATAGAACTGCAACTGGTGAAAACTAAGACTACAACGAAATAAAAACTTACAAATGATAGAAGAATTGGCTTCCAATAAGATAAAAACCAAAAATCTTGTTACATTGAAATGAAATGGTTTGTGTATTAAAAAAAATTAACAATTAATCAAAACGTGAAGAATCTTACCGTATTACCCTGAATTAGCCGGCATTCCGGAAAAAGCAAGGTTGACCAGCATGCCGGATAATTCAAGGTTCATTTTACAACAAAACAAAAATAAATTTCTCTCCTCAGTTTCAACCGCAAAGCAAACCACTATAAGGAAAAATAATAATAAACGCCTTTTCAAAATCAAACCGATGAATTTCAAATCTCCCCGAAGAAACAAATCATGGTGGTTTGATGGTGCGTTATCTTGCTATTATTTACTTACATTTTTACAAAGTTAAATCGTTTAATTTAATTAATAAAATGATCTATACTGACGTGGTACAAGAGGGATATCTACACTTAGGGGCAAATGCAAAAATCACTTCTTAATGGTTTATGCTTCTATAGATGGCACTTTTCTAGAAAATTTTATTTTAATATTTCGCGTTCACAAATGACCATAAAATAATGTATTTAAATAATATACGTATGTTGCGACAAATTATAACTGGTGACAATAATTCAATTTTCATAAAAAAGTGCAGATTAGATTTTGTACTTGGCACACCAGTACGTAACTTATATTATTTAAAAAGTTTTCAGTGTTCTTGGGATAGTATTAAATGGTTTTTTTCCAACCTCGGTTTTTCCGACATGCCGGAAAAGGACCATATACCGGTCATAGAAAATCTGGTGACCCTCGAATTTTGCGACATGACGGCTAATACGGTACATATTATTTCTCTTTGTCAGTTTTTATGTTACACTACGCGAGAATTTCCATAATTAATTTTTCAAGTTCCATTACTTACCACTCATTTTAAAGCTTATCTTGCGTTCCAGAGCTACTGCCTAAAAATTGTTTTTGAATCAAAAAAACTTTTTTTTATTGCACATTACTTCAATGAATATCATCCGAAAGCTAAGATGCAATGGCACGGTTGGATAGAGCGTCGCGCAAGAGACGCGAAGATCGTAGCTTCGACCCTGCAATGGGTTTTGCAGCTATTGATTGTTTTTTTTTTTTTTTTTTTTTGCTGATAAATTCTCATCCAAATTTTCAAAAGCATATTCTCTAAATTGAACCACAGTTGTACTGAACCAAAAAAGAAAATGTTTATTTTAGCATGGTAATTCAGCATGAGTAACTTTTCTGAAAAGTGCTTTTCTTTCTTTATTCTTTGTTTCTTTTATCTATAATAATAAAAGCAAGTGTAATGTGTCCGTCTGTCTGTCTGCCTGTCTGTCCATTTGTCTGACCGAGCTCTCCAGCCAAATCTATCGCACGCATGGACCTGGAATTTTTTACACGGAAGCAAAAAGGGGCTGGCCACCAGACCTAGAAGCCCGATTTTCGATTTTTGAATTAGAAAAATTTTAAAAAATCTATATGTATAAAGATGACGGTGTTTGTTCGTTTGTAACCGCTGGCCAGAAGTCCCCACAGCACCTACAGACCTGAAACTTGGCTCAAAAATTCGAACGTACCCCGCCCTCGTGCACCTCGAAGGCCAAATTTTTAATTTCGAATTAGTTATTTTCAAATTAATTAATTAGTCTCATTTTTGGTGTATCCGCCATAATTGAGGGGAGAAAACCTTCCCACACCCCAAAACATTATATATCGTTGGAAAGGGTTTTTTTTTTTCTGAAAAAGAAAAGTTTTAGCATGTTTCTGTCCGTTAATTAGGACAGTAGATATTAATTATTCAAATTTAATCAATTTTCAAGGCCTAACTCTGTACGCAGAACTGAAACACTAGAGCCATTTTCCTGATCAGCTGCTCTTTTGTCCCTGAAGTTACTTTGTGATTTAAATTTGCGTATAGATTTAAGCCTTGAAAATTTATTCAATTTGATTAATTAATATCTCCCGTTACTTACTTAACTTTCTGTCTCTTATATTTATTTGGCAAATTGATTTAAAATTTAACATCTTATACCTTTAAACGAGCAATTCTTGTATATATATTGTAACGAGTCCGTAGCACCTTCAACTTTCTTCAAATGAGCATTCCAATCTTGAGGAAGTAACTATAAATTTATTTACAAGTATGTACACTATTTACAATAAGAGCAGGAAACAATTGCTAAACATTCAGCAATTAGGCAGCAAACAGTACACTGTACTCTCAAAAGTAAATCAGCACCACGTATCTAACGTGAACAGTAATTAAGAAATTACAAAAGCAAAAACAACATTCGCCCAAAGCGAATAAAAACGAGCACTCTCAGAAATCAACATCTGAAAAGAACTAACTGACTTGTGTTCAAGGCCAGCTATATATACACGGAAAGAAATGTCCACAATATTCTAGAAAAACCCGGAATATTTTGTTTCATTCATAACTTGAACAATCCATTCACAAATTCTAGTGATAAAAAGAAAAACCACGCGAAAATGTCTTCACGCTTATCAAAGTTAGGGCAAGTGTAAAAACTACAAAGTGTTTCAGGGCCGGTATACAGATGATAAAAGTGATATCTTCAGATACATTTGCAACATGTCGCCAGATAAAACCAAAACTAATGAAAATAAAGCAAGGCAGGAAAAACCACAACTATTTACAAGATTTGTAACATTGCCCCCTTCCTAAGGACTGCACGTCCCGGGCAGTACAATCCCCAGAAAAGAAGCAAGGGAAAATTTACAGATGCACACATTACATGATGACCAATCATAAACATGATAAACAATAACAATGAGAACATGAAAGAAATAATAACATTGATAAAGTAATATTACAGAAAATTAAAGGCAAAAGTTATTTACAAAATTTACAAACAAATTACCATGCTAGCTTTAGATTTATTTTACGAACTATGGCCATAGTATGGGGCTAGCCGATCATAATGGACAACCCTAGGTTTTGAATGTGATGACTTTTGGATCCTCACTACGACGTCGTTCAGCCGGTGAAGGACTGTGTAGGGTCCATCCCAATGCGACCGCAATTTGGGTGACAGATCTTTACGTCGGATGGGATTCCATAGCCACACCTTGTCACCTTCTTGAAAATCATGACCAGTGGACCTTGTGTCGTATCGGGTCTTCATCTTCTCCGTCGCGATGTTGATTCGCTCCCGTGCGAAGTGATGAACGTCCTCCAACCGGGCCTGGAGACCCTGGACGTATTCCTCAGGCGATGAAGGCGCATCTGGAGGGAGACCGAAGACGAGATCACACGGTAGCCGAAGCTCTCGGCCGAAGAGCATCTGTGATGGGGAATATCCGGTGGTCTCGTGGACAGCACTGCGGTAGGCCAGCAGGAACAGAGGAAGTTTCTTGTCCCAATCCTGTTGATTTTTGGAGACCATAAGCGAGAGATTATTAAGGATTGTCCTGTTGAAGCTCTCCACCATGCCGTCCGATTGTGGGTGTAGTGGTGTCGTTCGAGTTTTCTCAATTTTGAGGATTTTACATAGGCCCTTAAACACAGCAGAGATGAAGTCTCTGCTTGGTAGCTTCTTGATCCGGAATGGAATATGCTTCTGGCCATTTGGTGAAATAGTCAATGGAAACGAGGATGTATTTGTTCCCATCAGTAGTTTTCGGTAGAGGACCAAGAATGTCGATCCCGATTCGTTCGAAAGGAGCTCCTACGTTGTAAAGATGTAGCTTCCCGCGGCTTCTTCTATTCGGTCCTTTACGGGCAGCACAGGCGTCACAAGAATGACACCACTTCTCTACGTCATCCTTCGCCTTGCTCCAGAAGAAGCGCTCTCGAACCTTGTGGAGGGTTTTCAAGATACCAAAGTGTCCTCCAGTCGGACTACTGTGCAATTCCTTTAGAACGTCTGGAATTCTTGATCTGGGAAGGAGTAACTGCCATTTAAATGCTTTGCCATCGTCAGATTCCCATTTCCGATACAGGACGCCATTTCGCAACTGGAGAGATTTCCATAGAGCCCAGTATCTTTTCGTTGCAGGACTGTAGTGAGAAACGTCTTGCCAACTAGGTCGCCGACTGTCCTTTTCCATTAACTCTACGATAGGCTTTAGGTCTGGGTCTTCAAGCTGATCTTTTCTTACTTGGTCGTCACTCCATGGATCAGGATCTGAAGATGATGATGTAGCAGTAACTTGACAGGCAGTAGGGATTGTCGTCCCGTACTGTTTCTCTATTCGGGAGCAATAATGGCAGTTCTCGGAACAAGGTCTTCTTGATAATGCGTCAGCATTACCGTGTGACAAACCTTTTCGGTGCTTAATCTCGATGCCATATTCCTGGAGCCGCTGTATCCACCTGGCTACCTGGCCCTCTGGATTCTTGAAATTCAAAAGCCAAGTTAAAGAGGCATGATCTGTCCGGAGCAGGAATTTACGGCGGTAGAGGTAATGATGGAAATGTTCTACAGCTTTAACTATGGCGAGCAATTCCTTTCTCGTGACACAATAATTTCGCTCCGACTTGGATAAGCATTTGCTCCAGTAGGCGATGACATGTTCGTTACCGTCTATTTCTTGAGATAAAACAGCTCCAACGCTCTCGTGGCTCGCATCAGTGTCAAGTATGAAGGATTTTTCAGGCTGAGGATAAGAGAGAATAGGCGTTGATGTTAAAGTCTCCTTCAGCTGGTGAAATGCATCCTCGCATTCTTTGGATCATTCAAATGTTTGTTTGCTCTCCGTCAGCTTATGCAAAGGTCGTGCAATGTTGGAAAAACCCTTCACAAACTTCCTGTAGTACGTGCAGAGCCCCAGGAAACTTCGCTGCTGATGGACATTTTCAGGGCGGCTCCAATTCTTGACTGCAGATACCTTATCTGGATCTGTTCGTACACCTTCGGAAGAGATAATGTGACCAAGGTAGCTTACCTCACCGCGGAACAAATTACATTAGGACGGGCTTAACTTCAGGTTGGCTTCCTTTAGCTTCTGCAGCACCTTCCTAAGATTAACCAAATGTTCCTCAAAACTGCGTCCTATGATGATGATGTCGTCCAAGTAGACAAGACAGGATTCATATGAGAGTCCTCGCAGCACTGATTCCATAAGACGCTCGAACGTGGCTGGTGCATTGCAGAGGCCGAAGGGCATCACTTTGAACTGCCACAAGCCTTGTCCGGTGGTAAACGCCGTCTTCTCTCGGTCGTCGGGGTGTATCTCCACCTGCCAGTAGCCGCTCTTTAAATCCAGGGTCGAAAACCACTTGTGTCCGGAAAGGGTGTCCAGAGTGTCGTCGATCCGTGGAAGAGGGTAATTGTCCTTCTTGGTGATGTCATTCAGGCGTCGGTAGTCAACACAAAATCTGGTGGAGCCGTCTTTCTTTCGGACCAAGACGATAGGGGATGCCCAAGGACTGGATGAGGGTTCGATGACGTCATTCTCCTGCATCTCTTTTACAAGGATCTCAACCTCTTCCTTCTTGGCAAACTGTAGTCGTCTTGGATGCTGCTTGATAGGGGGATGATCTCCAGTGTCGATCCTATGCTGCGCTAAACTCGTGCGACCAACATCTTCGGGTGTAGATGAAAACACCTGCTTGAAGTCGTCCACCAATTTTTCCACGGCGTATCTTTGATCCTTCGATAATGCTGCACTCCCAATTAATTTCGAAGTCAAGGATTCGGAAGACACAGTCTCGGAGGAATCAATTCTTCTGATGATGCAGTTTACGGGAGTACAAGTTGCCAACACTTCTCCTTTCTTGATATTCCTCGGTCTTTCACTTACATTGGCGACTCTCACAGGAACTGCATTCCTTGAAAGGTCCACAAGTGTAGATGCCACCAGTACTCCTTTTGGGCTATTGCTCTGGTTAGGATATTCAATGAAGCCGAATTTAAAGCTGTTGTTTTCCTTGAGGGAGCCAGGTATTAGTACTTCTGATCTTGGGGGAATCAATAAATCTGTTTGGGCTATTATTTGATGAGCGGATTTTAAATTATTTTCAGCATTAAAAATTGCTATGTCTTCCCTCAGCGAGTGCAGCTCATTATTTTTAAAGTCGATAGAAAAATCAAATTTTCTCAAAAAGTCCAGTCCGAGAATGAAGGGATCTGTAATGTCAGCGACGAATGCCGTGTGATGGTAAGTGGCGCTTCCGAACATTATTTCTAAGTTCACTTTTCCTTCAATCTCGATTTTGTCACCTGTCACAGTTTGGAGAGTAACACATGGCGGCGTCCACAAGATCTTGAGTCCAAATTGACGAGCCACATCAGTCCTAATGATGGTAACGTTGGCTCCTGTGTCCACAATCATTTCGCAGGGAAACCCATTCACATATGCGTAAATGAAGAGTCCGTTGCAGCCGCCACTTCTTGGGGAAATTTGGAAAACTTTGGAAGACGTCTTTTTTTCTTGGCGAGCTTCACAATTCCTTCGTACGTGGCCCTCACCGCCACATTTCCAGCACTTCAGTGGTTGTCCACTTTGGTCTTTGCTAGTCTTCTTCAGGATCCCCGAGATCTCTTTGATTTGTCGCTCAATTTCCGAGAGACGAGTTGAGTTCGAATCCTGGGCACTCACTTCCACGCCCCTGGTTGAATGGCGATCCTTGCGGGATATTTGCTGTGCAGCCTCGAACTTCATTGCGTAGACCAGACCGGATTTAATAGATCTTTGGATGTTCCGCCATCCGGAGCAGCCGTCCTGGAACTTCTGGACGTTTCGCACTCCGTCTATGAAGTAGTTCAGGGCCAGGCTATCGCGAACATCCGAAGGACAGTTCGAGAAGGCGAGATGGGAAAGCCTCTCAACGTCTGCTGCAAAAACTTGCAAAGTCTCTCCATCCCTCTGGAGTCGGGATTTCAGCTGGAGTTGGCTGAATTCTTTTTGGCATACTTCGCCAAAGCGAAGCTCCAAGGCCGATGATAAGGCTTCGAAGTCACAGAGCTTGTCCTCTGGGAAGGTCTGTAGTATTTCAGCTGCATCCCCTCTCAGCGAGGCTGCAAGGTGACAGGCTTTCGTGGAAGAGTCCCAGGAGTTGGCTTCTGCAACGATGAGGAACTGCTTCTTGTAAACATTCCACGAGGTCTTCCCATCAAACGTAGCCAGTTTGATGGATGGACGAGAGGTTCCAGCTGCAGCTACAAAGTCACTTGAGCTGTTGCAGGATGCTGATAACTTCGATTCAAGTTCTTTAATTTTCTTTTCCACATGGTTTTCTACTGTAGTGATTCGATTCTCAACGCTGTCAACTTTTTCTTTTATAGCCTCCACTTTATTTTCCATATTGGCAAATTTATTTTCCACCAAACTTTTCATCGACGTTAGATCGCACTTAATTTCTTCTTGTCTTGAAGTTATGCTCGCGGTTAAATCACTCTTTAATTGTTCTTGATTAGTAGCCAGAGTCGCCATATCATTCTTGATTTCTTCTTGACTTGAAGTTATGCTAGCGGTTAAATCACTCTTTAATTGTTCTTGATTAGTAGCCAGATCATTTTTTAACTGTTCTTGATTAGTAGCCATGATCGCCATATCATTCTTAACAGCGTTGATAGCATCAAGGAGTTTTTTTAGTTGTTCCTCCATTGCTCGAGTAATCACCATAAAATTCTGAAGTCAAAAAGTCCTAAGGAAGAAAAGTCCAAGTTCACAGATAATTCCAAGAAAGTCCTTGAAGATGCCCCACGTTGGGCGCCAAAATTGTAACGAGTCCGTAGCACCTTCAACTTTCTTCAAATGAGCATTCCAATCTTGAGGAAGTAACTATAAATTTATTTACAAGTATGTACACTATTTACAATAAGAGCAGGAAACAATTGCTAAACATCCAGCAATTAGGCAGCAAACAGTACACTGTACTCTCAACAGTAACTCAGCACCACGTATCTAACGTGAACAGTAATTAAGAAATTACAAAAGCAAAAACAACATTCGCCCAAAGCGAATAAAAACGAGCACTCTCAGAAATCAACATCTGAAAAGAACTGACTGACTTGTGTTCAAGGCCAGCTATTTATACACGGAAAGAAATGTCCACAATATTCTAGAAAAACCCGGAATATTTTGTTTCATTCATAACTTGAACAATCCATTCACAAATTCTAGTGATAAAAAAGAAAAACCACGCGAAAAATGTCTTCACGCTTATCAAAGTTAGGGCAAGTGTAAAAACTACAAAGTGTTTCAGGGCCGGTATACAGATGATAAAAGTGATATCTTCAGATACATTTGCAACATGTCGCCAGATAAAACCAAAACTAATGAAAATAAAGCAAGGCAGGAAAAACCACAACTATTTACAAGATTTGTAACAATATATATTTATTTATTTATTTATTTATTTTTCGGATCTCGAAAACGGCTCTAACGATTTCGATAAAATTTTGTATTTAGATAGAGTTTTGGTTTCTGAGTTCATCTACGTCGGCGTTTTTTCTGTAAAAACGCGAGTTTTCACAAAAAAAACCCGTTTTTTTTTTTTTTTTTGTGCCTTCATTGAAAGTTTGAGAAGCTTTTATTTCGCCATTTTCTTTATGATTACGTTCATTGTTACTGTTTCCGTGGCGACCACGTTTTGCTATAACAATTGGATTTCATATTTAATCACATCAGCGCAAGTTCAAATTATGGTATTTGGCAACGTTAAATTGTTATTGTTTTTGAAATGTTAAAGCAAGGCTTCACTAGATAACAAGCTGTTTCATTTATTCAAAAGCCATGGGATAAAAGCAGTGGTAATTGTCCACCGACATCTATTGAATTTTATGGTAACTTACAGTATATAAAAATCAGATTACTTTACTTTTCAAGTGCGATTTCAAAATTGAGTATAAAAGTGTTATAGTTAGTTTTAAAATACTTTTTTTCCTCCTCAAGAGTGTTTAGTAAGATATTTCAGGTAAAAAATTAATAAATATGAAACTCATTCTTAAAATATTAAGTTTCGAAACAAAATTACAACTAATATCTTTAGACGAGCAATTCTTGTATATTTATATTTCGGATCTCGAAAACGGCTCAATCGATTTTGATAAAATTTTGTATTTAGATAAAGTTTTGGATTTTGTAGTCCGATCGGTAAGTCGTCGGACTCGTAACCGGAGGGTCCCGGGCCAATCATATAGAGGAAGCCCGGCTGATCAAAGATCCACAGTCTTCATAAATGGTGGCTTGGGGACGTTAAAAATGTTCGTGGATATAAAATCCTTCCAGTGAAACGATACCTCAGGGGATGCTGCGCCAAGGGTCTGCTCGGCCCTTGAGTCTGTTCAAAAATGAACAGAGCGCTCTTCAAGGCCCCATCCCGGTTAAACCACGAGTTGTGGTATGTACGGGGGGAACCTTGGAGTGTCAAGTGAAGCGAAAGTCAAAACCAACTGGACTAAATGCGTACTGGAGAACAGGGACTCTGCATACATTCTCATTAACCCCTCACGCGCCTTCGGCGCCAAATGAAATGAAATTGGGTGTGATTTTACGGTGAGCATGGATTTACCCTTTGACGCAGAATTTTTATCAACGAATTTTTCATACTTTGTTCATTACTCTGCATTAATTTACGGTAAAATAAGGGGAAAATATTATATTTAGCATTTTAATAATTTTCTGGGAATGCAATACAGCACAGAACAGTGGTGTCCCTTTCTGCGTAAAGGGTAAAATATTTATGGGAAATCGGTGTTTCGTTCAGTGGGACACCGGTGTCCCATTTTTGCTTCAAAATGTTAAATAAGGTTGTGTTTTTTAAAACAAATTCTGCTGTTTTAAATGCGTAATTGCAACCAAAGGCTTAAAAATGCTTCTCAAGTTTATCTAAATAAGTACTTCGCATTTAAAAAAAAACACGAGTTTACAAACCTCTTTTTTTTTTAACCGAGCGGGCTCGGTCCCCAGGTACTGACTTTAAGTGGAATTTAAAAGGTTGTGGAGCGCATTTGAACTAAAGAATATAATAATTTGTCTTCAGAGGGGTTAAAGTGAATTTAAATTTATTAAGTTGACTTCCTCAAAATTCGGTGTTACCGAAAATGTCACAATGGAACTATTATTGTTAAAAATTTAGGGATGGCTATTCAGTTCCTCTTCGCATTTGGCGTCGTAAAGTTTGGCGACAATCAGGAAATTTACCAAACTTCCCAGCCAGTGAAACACTACTTTCTCCAAATCAAAGAAAAAGAAAACTGTCTGGGAAGGAACAGTAGTTTGCAGTCTAAAGAGTATTTTATTGCATGTTTAAAACATGTAATAAAATACTCTTACCATGTGTTCGCCATCACTAAATTTTTAATAATAATAGTTCCATTCTGACATTTCCTGTAACACCGCTATTCAGTTACTTTTCATGTTTGGAATCGTAAATTTTGGCAACAATCGGGAAATTTTCCAAACTTCTCGGCCAGTGAAATCTTGATTATTTGAGGGTCACTGTTAGATTGTAATCACTTCAAAGCGATGGTACGAAAGACATTATATTTCTTTCCTTTTAATGTTCACATTAAAATCATGGAAGAATGGTTGTAGCTGATCTACCTGATACCATCGGTTCCCTATGTTAATAAATTTAGATTTGGCGACCAATTTTACATTGAAATTACGGTTAAATCGGTGAATTATATTAAATTTCAAGGGCAATATTGCTGTGGGCGTTGAGAGTTTTCGAAAATCTTGGCTCTACAGTTGTGTCAAAAGTTCCATTGGAACGTAAAAATTTCGCTAAAAATAAATAAGTTCGTCACACACACACGAAAAGAAGAAAAAAGTCTTTAAAACTAAAATAATCCTCGCATTGAGCACTACAAACTGAAATGGCATGAAAAGTGTCATCAATATATTTTAAAAGGTCGTGGTGCACATTTGAATTAAAGAATATAATAATTTTACTTAGAGGGTGGAGTGAATTTAAATTTATTCAGTTGACTTTCTTTACATTTTTCGCACGGGCATCGCCGTGCGGGTACTGCTAGTAATTCATAAAACTACGAAAGTTAGGCAACATTTACTTTTCTTTTAAATCGTCAAAAAATAGCAATTCACTTTGTGCGTGTTTTTTCGAAAAATTTAATTAAATATTGAATTTCTTAATTACTGCGTGAATGCTTCAAGCGAGTCAGCTAGTTTTAGTTATAATTTTCAAAAAATACACCCCCTCCCCCCCACACACAAAATCTTTACTATACTTGTAGTGTCAACATGAGAGACAGAAAGTAGTGTTTGCCTCTATCTCAGTATCAAAGCAAATATCTTGAAAGAAAAAGAAGAAAAAAATCTAATGTTTGTTATTCGACGGGTATAAGCCCATCAAACACCGCGTTTTCGACGCGAAATCCCCAGACTACTGGATAATTCCTGGAGTGTATCACACTGTAGCCTCAATTCCCCCGAGTTTGGGGGAGATTTTCGATCAATACTTGACGTAAGAATTGTTTGGAATTGGAAACTAAAGGAGATGAGATTGTTGTGGTATAAGGGGAGTTGTCTCGGCATGTTTCAAACGTTAACCCTTTAAGCGGTCAATTATTTCACCAGAAATGCTTTCAAAAAAGGCATATTTTTTATTGCATGTAGTTGAGTACCATACTTAACAGAATAAGAATATAAAGAATTTTTTAATTTTTTTTTTCGTTTTCAATGCTTTTACAATATTTTTTATTTTACAATTTCGGTCACAAAATCTCGAAATATTTGCTTTTTTCAAGTACATTCTGCATGCAGTAATGAATGGTTTACAAATTATGCAAAAATTTCTCTCACACTTACTGTGAATTTTGAGGTTTACGATTTTCCGAACAGTTCGGGAAAACCAGATAAGGAAATCTGAAAATATCGATGCCCGTACGCCGTACGGGCAAACCAGATGAGGCCAATTTCGGGTAGCACGTACACCGTACGGGCAAACCGCTTAAAGGGTTAATAAGTGAGGATCTGATATTCTTTTTAATCATACAGTTCTTTGTGAACCAAGGGCATTTTGCAGCTATTGACGATGAAACCAAACAATATTCGAATTCAATTTTTTGATTGGTTGTATTTTAAATTTAAATTTAGAAATGAACCAATCGTTAATTTCTCTTTCTCGAAGAACTCTGGTAGATGGCAGCGTATCGTGAACCTAAGGACGAAATTTTGCTCTGTGTTAAAAGCGAAAAAGTTGCAGGCATTTAGTATTTAGGAGGCGTTGAGATAGTATACACCAGTGGTCGGCTACCTAGGTTGACTGAAGATCTACTTTCCAAGTTCAGTATGAACACATGATCGACTTGGAGGTGGGGGGGAGGGGTCATACATTATAGATTTTAACGGACGTGTTGCATGCCCGATCAAGTGGAGACTTATATTGACTTCAACTTGTAGGGCAACACCTATCAAAAAAGACTTTGATGCTTGGTTCATTTAAATTGTTAAAAAAAATGTTAGGTTAACCCATTAATGCCTGACATTTTTTTCCAAACATATTTTGTATACTGGTTACAAACAGTGTTTAATGGACAGGAAAAATAATAAAAAAATATTACGTAAAAAATAATATTTTTATTAAGGAAAGAAAAATCGTCCTTTAAAAGTTACGATAGACCCCAGAGGGTACATACTTTTTTACTAAAATTTTTTTCTGCCTACGATATAATATTTAAAAAGACATTTTATGAGATGGAATGAAATCAGCAATTAGCATAAACTGGGAAGCTGAGAATGACTTTGAAAACTTAGCTTTTTTTCTTGAGATGGTGAACGATGTCATTTTTGATAAAGATCATATTAAAACTGCTACAGAACACACTTTACAATGGTTATATGCTGCAATAACGAATTGAAACAATACCAAGGTACTCATTGAACACTATTATTTGGTTGAAATGTTCCTTTTGGGGAAATTCAGACCCTTTTTTGGACCGTCCCTTAAAAGGGACGCTAGGCATTAATGGGTTAACACACAATCTTTTTTTTTTAGATGCGAGTACATTATGTGTTTTATAAAGTATTTTTGGAAAAAAAAATTGAACCGACTTCGGAACTTCACTCGGCAAGTGCTCTAAAAAGTAAAAAATAATTTTATTCTTTGAACACCATCGACACTACATTTAAACATAAGTTTTGAAGTCGATGCAAAAACACTATATAGAATCATACGAAACTATAATTTAACTATATATATAAATTGCAATGAATCCAGGTTCTTCAATCGCATTCGCATACACTACATTGACAACCACATATTTATGTAATGGTACAAATATTCAGCTCTTAATTTTCAATGGTTTCTCTGAAAAATGTTGGCAAAATGTAGTTAACCATCATTTCACCTATAGTTTTTGCACCGACTTCAAAACTTATGTTTAAATGTAGTGTCGATGGTGTTCAAAGAATAAAATTATTTTTTACTTTTTAGAGCACTTGCCGAGTGAAGTTCCGAAGTCGGTTCAATTTTTTTTTCCAAAAATATTTTATTTTATTCTTTTTAGTGTAAATGTACATATGAAATAAGGTAATGTTTCCATTACAAAACTTCACCTAATTTGCTTAAGCAAATGCTTCATAAAATAAACTATGTAAGGAAAAAAAAGACAGAAAGTATCAACTCGTCTAAAATTTTAAACGATTGACACTAAAAAATAATCCTTGTTATTCTCTGGTATTTGTTTGTGTACTATTCTAATTAAGGCCCCTTCAAAGGCTAAATATTAACGGCTTTTCAACTAATTTATATTTCAAAACAACACTAGATGCTGGCGGTTCATAAAATTTTACGACTTATTACGTACGTGGCACGCTAATGAGTTTCATGTTTGCTTCAGTTAAGCCTTCATTCAAAATTTTCATTATCATTATAATCACTGTTTCATATCAATCACGTTTTGTAACAATGTATTTCATATTTAATCATTTAGGACAAATCGCTTTAAATTTGAGCAAAAATTTGGGAGATTTTCCTCACTTTCTTCAGAATTCCTTTATCAAAACTTATGTACATTAAGACTAATAAAACCTGAAATATTACGAATCAATTAGTACCTGGTACGACTTTCAGTTCGTTGGAGTTAAGGAGAAAAAAGCAGGACATAGAAAGATACTCGGTTTAAAATTTTCAAAAAGACCATAGAAATGAATTTCATTGTGCAATCCAGAGAAGCCTGGCGTTCAAAATGGTCATTATTACGATTACTGTGATCCCAATTTCTTTTTCGAAAGATTTCTGCAGGTTCCCGTTATCGAACCCGGACCACGAGAGGATGGGACCAATCGGAAAGAAAGACCTTTCTAACAAAAAAAGAATTTTTGAAATCGGTCCAGGCATCTTCGAGTAATCTTATAACATACAAAAAAAAAATTTCTCCGACGAATTGTATAACCTCCTCCTTTGTTGAAGTCGGTTAAAAATTAATAAAATAGTGACTGTGGGAAGCATGCAATGACTAAAACATTTTAATAAAATTTTCATTCAACTTTTGATTTAGACGCTAAACCTAATTCTTTTTTCCATAAATAAATGTGTGTTAATTCTACCTAGAGAGAACGCAAGATTCAAAATGCTACCGTGATCGACTCGAAATGGGTTCGCGATCGACTGGTCGATGGCGATCGACGGGCTGCCAACCGCTGGTCTACAATGCAGAAAATTAACGTGGTTTTTACAGTATCATACAGCTAATTTTATAGTAATTTTACAGTAGTAATTTTAAACTAAAATTGCTAGTTTTACAGTAATGAACTGTAAAATTGCTAGTTTTACAGTTTATTGCTGTGCATTTTACAGTTTTAAACTGGAACCTCTGCTGCCAGTATTACACAGTTGTTTTTTTATAGTACGAGGGTTGTTTTTTTTTTTTCAACCTTCGTTCGGCTATAAAAAATAAACGGGTTCAAATTAAAAAAAAAATATTTTTTAATCAAAAGTAAGGTACAATGCTTTACAATTCTCTACATAATCACCTTGACGATTGAAGCATTTGTTACATCTGTGAATAAGCTTTATATTTATAATAGCCTCCTCGTAGAATGTTGCCGCCAATGATTGGAAGGGAGTTGTGACGGTGTCTTTGGGTTCCACGCCACTTTGGAAGCCCGATGCCTTTCCGGACCCCAAACAGGGGTCTCCCCAAGCAGGGTTGACGGTCATTACCATGCCCCCAAGCAGGGGGACGTGGCAATGCCCGTCATCATTGCGCTCGCTTAACCCAACGGTTCCTCCAGCAATTTCATGCATTCAATGGGACATTTTTGAACATTCACCATTAAGTTCCGACCGAGCACCTGCTTGGGGTCTGGAAGGGCATCGGGCTTCCAAAGTGGCGTGGAACCCAAAGAGACCGTTACCACTCACTTCCAAGCATTGGCGGCAACATTCTACGAGGAAGTTATAATAAAGCTTGTTCACAGATGTAACAAATGCTTCAATCGTCAAAGTGATTATGTAGAGAATTGTAGAGCATTGTACCTTACTTTTGATAATAAAATATTTTTTCTATTTGAATCCGTTTATTTTTATAGCCGAACAGAGGTTGAAAAAAAAAAACAACCCTCGCATAATACAGCTAATGTTACGGTAATAAACTGTAAAATTGCTAGTTTAACAGTTTATTACTGCGCTTTAACAGTTTTAAACTGAAACCTCAGCTTTAAGTATTATACTGTAAAAACAACTTATTTTTTGCAGTGTAAGGTAGGAATTCAAGTGAAACAAGGACGATCGCAACTCACTAATGCAATCGCAAATTCCCAAGTTTGGATTCGTTACAATCGCTACCAGATGCGATTCTAATGTAATTCGACTTTCAGTAGCGATTGCAATTTGCGATCGCCTCGAAGCGATTGCAATGGTGTTTCACTTGAATGCACTTTGCTAAGAGTGCCTTTTTGGGCTCCACTACTGACAATTTACCAGTTGCGAGTTCTTCATCGCCCCTCCCTTGTAACTGTTGAACCACAATTCTAAACCATCTGATTTTGGAAACGAAGTGAAATGTAACTATCTCTTGGATTAGCTCAGGTGATTGACGTAATCACCTGGCATTCCATATAGTCTTGTGTGTTCTACACTTGTAGTTAGTTCGGCAGTTGGTTGCCGCCTCCTAGTGTTCGTCTAGTAGTTACGTAGTTATTCCAGTTTGTAGTTTTACCTTGTTTGTGTTTTTAATGTTCGGGAGGTTTTAATAAATATATTTTACCTTCTACCAATTTTAAGTCCACTGCCTCTGCTTTCACTTGGAACATTAACAGTAACAGTCCCTGAAAAATGTTGAGATCCGTATCCGCGAATCTAGACAAGAGTGATACGTATCCGTATCCGTGAATCTAGACATGAGTAATTCGTATCCGTGGATCTACATTTATTCATGATCCGTCACATCAGTAGTACTAATGAACAATTCCTCTTTAGCATCTTTACATACACCGTTTCCTTTTTTGGATAGAAATTGATTGTATTAGGTTGGTGCGTATGAAATGTCGGATTCTTAAGTGATTGTATAAAACTGCATATCTTTCTTCAAAAACGCTGTTTATTCAATCAAAGTATGCTCCATTCGCTTCAATACACTTCTCCCAACGAGATTTTAAAGCGTAGATGCCTGTCTTAAAAAAACTTTGGTCTTTAGAATTAATAAACTCTGATATCGAGTTTTTTAGACTGTCTTCATTTTCATAGGGTTTGCCCCTTAAAAACAGCTCTAAATGCTTGAAAAAATGAAAATCGGTCGGCGAGAGATCCGGTAAATATGGTGGATGCTGCAAAACTTCATATTCCAGTTCGTTCAGTTTCGCAATTGTTTTGTGTGTCGGCAGAATTCATATCGGCAATAAACTCAAAAGAAATAACAAAAGGGAAGACCTTCGAGAAAACCTATTTTGCTGAAATGAGTCTCTGGCAATGGACAATACGACTATGAATGAAGTTATGCCAAAGACAAAAGTATAACGAAAACAGGGAGACAAACGTCCGCATGTAAAGAGAATCCGACATTTCATACGCACCAACCTAATATATGTGACTACTCTTGATTTTCTTTTACTATTTGTTTTCAGTATTATCGTTTTTAACCTATTTGTGGATTATCCGTGATATTGGCTTATCCGCAGTTATCGTGCCACCCCAATCTGCGGATAATCGGGGGTTTACTGTAATTGCCTATTTTAACTGTCAATCAAAACTTTCAAATGAAACAATGAAAAAAAAGAAGACTCATAAATTACCACTAGGTGCGTTCGCAATGATTTGTAATTCTGTTACTCAGCCGGCAAACGAATTGCTCGCGTCACATGAAAAGAAATAGAAATGTCTTGAATTCCCGAGTTTCCCCCCTTTCTCGGAAATGACAATCCCTCCCCTTTTCTGAACAAAAGAAAAACCGTCTCCGTGGATAGTGGAATTGCTTCGGCAATTACTAAAATTGTTGTGCTGCCCGTTGGGTGCGTTTTGTAAGATTGAAACATTTTTCTGTTCTTTTACATACAAAAGACTCTGCGAAGTTTTATGAAAGTCGTCTTTTCGCTTGAAAGTCATTTCATTTGCATTTATGGTTTTATTTAAGAGCATTTGTAACACTTCTTCAACGCTGGCATAACTGTAAATAATTATCGAAATTGAGAGAATGAGGGTGTTTCTCATTTTTCAAAGATATTTTTTTCTGAAAGAGCACAGTCGAAAATATAGAGTGAATTACTTGTTCTCTTAATTTCGACTTATTTTTTTTCCTGAAAATTTTTTTGCTGTTTCTAAGGTCACTATATAGACAGACCGACCCATTAATGCCTGACATTTTTTTTCCAAAGATATTTTGTATACTGGTTACAAAGTGCTTAATGGACAGGAAAAATAATAAAAAAAAATATTGTTTAAAAAATATTTTTTTATTAAGGAAAGAATAAACGTCCCTCAAAAGTTACGATAGACCCCAAAATAAAATCAGTAATTAACATTGACTGAGAAGCTGGGAATCAGTAATTAACATTGACTGGGAAGCTGGGAATCACTTTGAAAACTTAGCTTTTATGCTTGAGATTGTGAACGATGTAATTTTTGATAAAGATCATATTCAAACTGCTACAGAACACCCTTACAAGGGTTATATGCTGCAATCTATTAATAACGAATCGAAACAATACCGACGTACTAATTGAACACTATTATTTGGTTGAAATGTCATTTTGGGGAAATTCAGACCCTTTTTTGGGCAGTCCCTAAAAAGGGACGCTAGGCAGTAATGGGTTAAGTTTAAAAATTAACCAATCAAAAAATTTAATTCGAATATTGTTTGGATTTATCACCATAACAACGGCATCATCGGATTGCCACAAGGTGGCGCTCAAAGTGGAACACCTGTCTCTCGTATTGAGGCAAATGCGGTAGGCATTTAGTCCTTAGGAGGCGTTGCTTAAGTTTGACCACTTTGGATCCAGCACGTGTTTTTTAAAAATTGAGTGGTTGTCTCTTCTGGCGAGTTATTGCGTTTTGGTCATTTTTTTTTTTTTTTTTACTGAGAGCAATTATTAGCTGCACGTGACTTTGGTAAAGCTTAGTAATTTTCCGAAACTTTTTCTGTGTCCCTAGCTTCACAACAGTGAAAAATTGAAATAGAAAGTGAATGAGTTGGATCCAAAGTGGTGAAACTTAAGTTTGATTCGTCTGCCTGTCTATATAACGGCTCTAGCTGTTTCATGTTTGCTGCTGACGTCACAAGTGAATTACTTGGTCCTAGCAAGGTAACTTTATAAATGAATCGGCAATTTGGATCGGAGTTTTTACTGTTGCAGAGATGGGGTTACCAGAGATCTAAAATAGCTGAAGAGTCAGCCTGGCTTCACCTTGTGACGTCACACAAGACCGCGCTTTGTTTTAAAAATCGGATATTAAAAAAATATAAAATAAAATTAGCTGTTGGGAAAATGGAAGTTTTCTCTTGCCCCAAGTAATTCTTATTCTTAATATTTTACGATTATTCTATCATTATCAGTGACTAGCTGATTACCCGGCGTTGCCCGGGTGCTTATTAATACAACATAGCTCAACAACAATTGGAATTAAATATCTGTTGAAACCTCTAATTTTTCTGCATCATACAATATTTGTGCCAATGTTCCAAGGTAATTAGAACGTGAGTTATAATTGGTTTTAACTTATATCAAGCTAAAATGAAATAGGTAAACCTCAAATTGATGATTCATTGTTAATCGTCATCTTTGTTGGAAAATACTCCTATTTGAATGTGTTAAATTTCATCAGTTTATTTGCTTAAGGCTTATCTCTACTACTCTATATGTTCAAAATATAAAGAAAGTGGCCATTTTGAGAGAAAAAATTCGAATTTTGAGCTTTTTGGATTTTTTTTTTTTTAATTTCAAAACCCCGCCTATGTGAATTCTAGTGCATCAAGGAACCTCTGTGCCAAGTTTGAAGAAAATCCGACGAAAAGTGGATTTGTATAAGGAACAAACATACAAATATATATACATAAAAAATCCATCCATTTATAAATATATAGATTAAAAGTAGTACTTAGGACAGAAGCAAACACATGGCTTAGGGGCTGTGACTTACTGCATAATACCCAAGCTCTGCCTTAAAATTTAAGAGTTGTGCTACCATTGCTGCGGCTTCTCGTTGATATGCGAATTCCTTTTAACACTCTTATTTATCTAAACCAGTGGTTCTCAACGGGGGCGATACCGCCCCCCAGTGGGCGGTAGGAAGATATTGAGGGGCGGTGAACATATTTTGGGCGGCAGGGGGGCGGTGGGCAGACTTTGGGCGGTAAGTATATTTTCAAATGTGCTCGTGAGGACGTGTTTTATGCGGGGGCGGCAGGAAACCCTCATCTCTTTTTCACAAAGGATAGCTTACAAATTTATTTTCTGCGGATCTCTTCCGAGCCCTGAACTTTCTCCCAACGTCATGAAAGATAGCCTAAAATTTGCCAATAGCACTTAAATTTGAGAGCCACCTTACTTGACCGACTTTTTGTGTCGTTAGACAATCCCCCTAACAACATGAAAGGTAGGTAACAACCGCATTTTTCACGGTGCAATGTGAAAAAAATTTCCGGAGAAAACTCCCGAACCCATTCCCTCTTCGTCAACAAAAATAGTTTACATTTTGCGCTTTTATACTTCTATTTCGGAGAACGTTAGAAGGAGCTCGGACTCCCTAACATTACTAAACTTAGCCTTTAAATAACTTCAATTATGAAAAATCTTTATAAGATACCTTCTTCTCCCTACAAAAAATTGTCTAAAATTACGTCAATTTTAAATGTTTCACCAGGGTCGGAATCTGAACTTAAGTCTCAACACCACAAAACCTAAAATTAAAGAAACCGCATTTTTAAGACCTCGTTTTCAAAACAAATTTCGGTGGATATCCCCGATATTTCACCTCCGTCTTTACTCTGAAGTAGCCAAAGGCATAATTAGAACTTTTGTTATCATATCTAACCTTCAAAGTAGTAAATTAATCAAAAAGAATTTTTTTGAATTGAACTTATCTCGTGATTTGTGAATTCATCTTATAGCCAGTTTTTTTTTTTTTTTAATTAAAACTTGATTTATAATCTTTAAAGGGGACAAGTACGGGCCATAGTTTCAAGTATGTTCCTTTCTGGGAAAAACAGAAGGAACAGCTTTGTGTTATTGCCTTTTCGCAGTAAAATCCTATATCCGTACGTAATAAATAGGGCATGCGTATAGCATAGCTGCAAGTGAATGAGAGCAAGACTGCTTGCGGTCGAACTGTTCAGGAACTATTTGAACGTAGCGTATTTTTCAAAACATATTGGTTTTGAAACAAAATGTTCAAATGTTGAAAACGGCGTATTTTTATTTCAAACCGTGTTGTTCTTATTTACCTTAAAAATGGTTCACTCATTTAATGGACCCATTCTAGGCACTTGATAGTTACTGACACAGCTTTTCAAAAGGGGGAAAATGCCCGCTTTTTCTAAAAATTATCTTAAAGAAAAAAAAAAAGCATAGTTTTTTTACTCTGTAGTCATTTTTCAACTATCTGTTTGGGAAAAAATATAGAGTTTAACCGGTCAAGAAAACTACTCCTCCCCCTCTTCTACTTTTACGTCCGTCCGCATAGGGGGCGCTGAAAAAATTTTCAACCCTAAAGGGGGCGGTGTAAAAAGGTTGAGAACCACTGATCTAAACCCTACTAGTCATCACCGTACCTACCCTGATGAAGGTTTAACCGGATGTGGTGGCTGGGAGGAATGACAGACTAACGAACGACCAAGCGCCCGCTAGGAACCGTACATTATAACAAGATATAAATTTACATAAAATAATGTACAAATTACTTGGAAAAAAATAATAATAACAAAATCTGGTATGGACCCCACACTACTTCCTTTTACGTGTAAATTTTTTAGTAGTTGCCTAAGTGTTAAAAAAAGTGCTTGGAGTGAGCAAAAGTAACAATTCAAATATTTACTCCCCTAATCTGCCACGAAACAATGCAAAAAATATTTTACAATGGCTAATTTTCTAAATATTGCTGATTTTAATATCATTCAGTGAATTTTTCACAAAATATCGCCAATAGCGCCAAGTTGAACTCAAATTCAGAAAATAATTTTTTCGCCAAATTTGTGGCCAACTTGGTAATATGTCGCCAAGTTGGCGTCAAACACTTGGCGACCAAAAGCTTGGCGACATATCGCCAAGTGGTCGTGCCAATTCATATCACTTGAGTCTGCATTGAAATTAACACTGATTTACCCCAGAAAAGGGGTAAAACACCCCCTTGGGAACATTCGAATGCAACCACAAGGGGAGGTGCACAACTAGACCATCCTCAGAGCCTACATGCCAAGCTAGGAGCTTCTACGGCATGTAGTTTTTGAATTATGCGACACACATACATAAGCACATACATCCGCACATACGTACATACAGACGTCACGAGAAAACTCGTCGTAATTAACTTGGGGGTGGTTGAAAAGGATTTTTCGGCTGCTTATATATTGGTAGGTACATATGCATGTGCTGACAGGTCGAAAAAACTACGGAACATTCATTCGGGGGTAAGTAAAATCAAAATTTAGACTCAAATTTGAGTGATATTTTTTTTTTCGCGATCACAATACTTCCTTTACTACGTAAAAGGAAGTAAAAAGGAAAAAACAATTTTGATATACACAGAAAAAGGCAATAATATAACTTTTAAAGTCTTTAGGCAGGATATTTGAAGTCTTCTATTTGAGTGCTGAGTAAAAACATTGTTTTCTGAAGATTTTTGCGAGTAGCTGGATGATAGCTATATTTTTGGATACAGGAAGGTTGGAATTATATGTGCAGTGGAAAGAGCTAGTTAACGGACAATTGAATACAGAATGTTCAGGAATTCCAAGTTGGCTGCAAACACATAATGGTGAGCTTATTATCTTGAATCTGTGTAGATATGAATAAGGAAATGGACCTGGACTCTGGACACTGGAGGAAATACACTGAGAAATCGTAATTCCATAGGATGTTTGCATCGTGGTTTTAGCTTGACTTTTGGTAAGATTTCGTGAACTCTCCGACCGGTTTCTGCAGTGTCTCAGATTTCCTGCCAATTTTGAAGAAGAATAGACCGAAGGTGATGTTAGAGGAAAGATTTTGGTAGAGGAATTTTAAATACTAATGAATGTGCTATGTTCATTTCTGCAGTTTTGGCCAAAAAGTCTTCTTGTTCATTGCCAAAGTGTCCCTTGTGAGCTCTAATCCAGGATAGATTTATGTTTGGATGTTCTCTGCAGAGGGATTGAATGTCTCTGACTAACTTTGAAGAATGCATTGGGTCCTTGATTGCTTTAAGAGAAGATAAACTATCAGAGAATATCGTAGTGTTGGAGGCCCCAAAGCAGAATACTTAGTGATGTTCTGCGACGCAAAATTATTTGCCCAAAGTTGTTCTACAAGATAGATTTATACATTTTATATTTAACGTCAAAATGTTACCAAAAAGTGTTTTCTCATTTTTACATATAAGGTACTGCAATTTAGAATTTAATGAAACGCAACCAAATTGATACATATATATATATGGGTCATTCCAGCGAAAATGGTACAAATCTTGTCTGAAACTCTTTACTTATATTAAGATTATCAATTTAAATAATTTCCACCAACTAAATCATATTTTTTTTAATTGAGTTTCAATTTATTTGTGTATAATGAAGTGCAAGTAACTAATACATGACTTATTTATGGAAGGATATTAAATATTTTGATCACTTTGTGTAACAGTGGACAAATAAGCCTATAAAATATATTCATAATCACAAAGAAAAGTTAGAATCACAGAACAAGCATAAAGTGGAATAAACAGCCTAAAACTGTAAGTCTGTCAATTTCAAGAAAAAATCTCTTTTTTTCATCATGAAATCGACTGTAACCGAGTGGACATCCAACAGTTCAAATTAACTACCATAAGAAAAGAATGAGGCTCTCCCTGGTTGTTGACGACATAATTCAATGTAGCAAGCTAATCACGGCAGTTATACTACCTATATTTTTAAAAAAATATATCAGATTGAATGCAATTGTTTATTTTATTTCCAAAAGACTTATTACAGAGTAGACAATTCGAAACATAGAAAAACATAGAATAGTGTTTTTTGGGGAATTTTTTTTTCATTTGCGTAATAAACTGCAGAAATGGTGTCAGAAGCATCTTTTGTGCACTGCAGTGTCATTTATTTTGTTGTTACATTTCAGTTTAATTTTAAATCACATTGAAAATTCTAGCAATTTAAAGCTGGGACATGTCATTTTCTCCTTCTTCTGACAAAGATCATTTTTGTTGTGTCCTTTCTAAATGGATTATACCTAATCAATTGATAGTTGATGGCACAAAATTAAATGGAGAACCAATAAAAAATACACTTAATGGGTGGGAGTTATTAATATTGATTTTAAAAAATTCTAAAATCTCGGACATGATTTGTACCATTTTCGTTGGAATAACCCATATATGTTTGCGTACTTACATGCTGTCTTTGTGTGTGTGTGTGTGTGTGTGTGTGTCTTTTTTTTTTTTTTGAAGAACTGGAATAGAGAGAGTCGCGAAATTATTTGCACTGTTGTCAACCTTCGACGAATGTTTCAAGTCATCAAAGATCACCAGAAAAGAAGTTGCAATACCTCTTTCTTTGGGCCACACCAGATTTACTCATAGACATCTGTTTTGCCCTTATGTAACACACGTAATGTCAATCAGATAGTATTGCATATACAATGGAGATTGCTCACGGATTGTCCAAATTTACATCATATTCGTTTCAACTTCTTTAATCATTTTCATCCTTCTTTGAAAGACTTGTTAGGGAAATTGTTCTTTCTTCAGCAGATTGGATTTCTGTTTTTTACTATTCAAAATTTAAAACTTCATTGATGTGTTGATTTCAGCAAGAATTGTCTTAATTCTACAGGCTCTTTCTTCAAACATTTTCATTTTGACACCTTTACTTTTAAACAATTGTTTGGCTCAGTATAGCCTATTAAGGCTTTTTTGCCAAAAATCCAACCAAATCAACTTAATTTTTTAATACCATGGTAAAGACAATAAATACTTTTGAAATTTTTCATTTTTCTATGAAGAGTTTGAATTAGAAAGATTTCATAAGTTTGCAAATATTTCTTGCTTTATTTTCATTAATTCATATTTTAAATGCTTTAGTTTGACAAATATATTTATAATTATGTTATTAATGCTTACTATATATATACTTCATCATCGGTTCAGAAATTCAGTTCAAAAAACTCAAGTTCAAAAAGTTCAAGCTCGGCACTGGGACGTTAACTAATTTCCAGATCGTAGAACAAATGTTAAAAAAAAAAAAAATCCGATAGGGGGGGGGGGCTTGGACTACACCTATTTTCCTAATTTTAGCCTGAAGTTAATTGTTTCAAATATAATTACTTCGTCCCCGCGATTCTCTCAAGCAGAAAAATTGTTTTAAAATAATTTGAATGACTATTTTGACTTCAAGCTCCGTCAGAAATTCTGCGGCCAAAATGTGAAATCCCGAAAAACTTGAAAGGAAACTCCCCTCTCCCTCCACCCCGCGTTTCTCTTACGCGAAAAAATTGTTTTAAACATCATTTGAATAAATAATTTTCACTGCGAGCAAGTCAATTCTGCGGCAATATGTGAAATGCTGCAGAACTTAAACAAAGCTTTGCCCCCGCGATTCTCTCACCGGAAAATTGTTTTTAATACAATCTGAATAACTAATTTACGGTCAAAATGACAAGGCACGCAGAACTACAGACGTAGCTTGTGTCCCCTCGATTCTTCCGTAGGAAAAATTATTTGAAATCTTAATTTGTTCTGTAAGATTCGTCACAGCAGTTCTGCGGTCAAAACGCAAAGAGAACTTCAAGCGAACACCCCCTCCCCCCGCCATTTATTGATGAGTAACGATTTATTGTTTCAAAGAAAATTTGAAAAGCTAATTTGTTCTGGAAGTTTCATTGCTGACGTTCTGTGGCCAAAATGTGAAAGCCCGTAGAACTTTAAACAAAGCCTGCGCCCCTCGATTCTCTCAATGGGAAGAGTTAATAGTTTTAAACATCATTTGAATAACTAATATGCACTGCAAGTTTCGTCTCTGAAGAACTTTAAACGAATCCCGCACCCCGCGTATCTTTAACGCGGAAGAATTAATTGTTTTATGCATAATTTGAAAAACTATTTGTACTACACGCTTCGTCATTGAAGTTCTGCGGCCAAAATGTGAAAGCCCGAAGAATTTCAAGCGAAGCTTGCGTACTCGCGATTCCCTCATGAGGAAACATGGTTTTAAACATAACTGAATATCTAATAGAAAAACAAAGTGTCGTCACTGAAGTTCTGCGGATAAAATGTGAAGACCTGCAAAACTTCAATTGAAAATCTGCGCCCCTGCGACTCTCTTGCGAAAAAATTGTTTCAAACATAATTTGAAGAACTGATTTGTGTACCTACCGCAAGCTTCGTCACTTAAGATCTGCGGCCAAAATGTGAAGGCTCGCAGAATTTCAGACTAAGTTTGCGTCCCCGCGATTCTCATGCGGAAAAAAATAATCGTTGCATTATTTGAATAACGAATGCGTACTGCAAGTTTCGTAGCTAAAGTTCTGCAGCCAAATTAAGAAGGACTGCAGAACTTCAAACGAAGCCTGCGCAAGTGTCATCACTGAAGTTCTGCGGAAAAAAACAGGAAGGTCCTCAGAAGCTCAAGTCAAGTCGTCCGCACGTCTGCTGTGGTCTATATGGCACAAGGCAGGCTACGACGCTGACATTATGGCCTGCTGCTCTGCGAGACATGGGCTACGAGCGAAACGTTTTTTTCTTTTTTGCTTTCAAACGATAACGTTTTTTTTTTTTTTTTCTTTTTTCTTTTTTTTTTGCGCGCTTTCGAACTATAATGTTTTTTTTTTTTTTTTTTGGTTGCTTAGTTTTGAATAGAATTGTTCTGCAGCACCGATGTCTGTTCTGCGACGTGCGTCGCCGATTTAGCAGTATTCTGCTTTCGGGGTTGGAGGTAATGCTTTTTGATGCAATATAAAGTAAAGCGTGAAAGATGGAAAAAAGCTCCACTTGAAATACTGAATTATATGCCGCAAGTTTGACTGACCAATCGCAGACAACCTGATTGTTGGAGATGTTAGTAAATGCTGAGCCGGTTCCATCACATATTTCTAGACTGATGAGTCCACAATAAGGACGAAACTGCGGTCGTTGGTTGGAATAACAGAGTTGACTGAAGATTCCCTCCCTTATCCCTATGGCTTAGGGAGCGGTGACTTACTACTTATCCTCCATTATAGTTCAGAAAGTAAATATGTTGCGAAAAACAATGCCTCGTGAAAATTTATCATTTTTCACTTTTATAGTAGCACCTCTTTGCAAAAGATGCAATAGTTTAGCTTTAGATAGGGCTGAGAAGGAGTTTATATCTCAACCAATAAAATAGACTACTGGATTATAAAATAGAGCATGCATATTTTTAAACCAAAAACTCATACCTGTTTTAAAAGCAGACTCAAGTTTAATACGTTTTAGTCGTCTTTTCTGACTTTAAACGTTGCTGTTTGGTTAATTGAATCTTTTGATACATGCGTAAATAAAATTAATAGTTTTAGTTTGCTGGAATAAACATACAAAATATTAAATATATTTCTTTTGATTTCAGATGATATTTTCCTTAATTATTAGAAATTCCAAACATTTCGGCCAATTATTTTACCAGAGTAAAACTGAACTGAAACAGAGCACGTTGCAGTATAAAGGCGTGTAATGATTGGCATAATTCATTAAAATTAGAATTTCTCCACTCCCAACAAAATTATTTTGAAAAGTGTGCGTACCGTTTTGTGTGGAACGTATAATTTAGATTATAAATAACATATTTGTAACGGAGCGAACAATTGTCGCGCACAAAGTATTGAACAGCATGTTTCATTAATTATAAATCCCCAAACAGAGTTGAAAATATTTATGAATAGTGTTATAACTGGTAAAATTTCGAAGTAAATTTATGTATTATATTGTCATAAATCAAATATCAAACTAAAATGTCTAGAATATTTGTGAGGAGTAAAACTCGGATTTTCATA
>JAXGGA010007298.1:0-7500 GCA_038373865.1 Uloborus plumipes | reverse complement strand
GAATAGTGTTTTTTGGGGAATTTTTTTTTCATTTTCGTAATAAACTGCAGAAATGGTGTCAGAAGCATCTTTTGTGCACTGCAGTGTCATTTATTTTGTTGTTACATTTCAGTTTAATTTTAAATCACATTGAAAATTCTAGCAATTTGAAGCTGGGACACGTCATTTTCTCCTTCTTCTGACAAAGATAATTTTTGTTGTGTCCTTTCTAAATGGTTTATACCTAATCAATGGATCCTTGATGGCACAAAATTAAATGGAGAACCAATAAAAAATACACTTAATGGGTGGAAGTTTTTAATATTGATTTTAAAAAATTCTGAAGTCTCGGACATGATTTGTACCATTTTCGTTGGAATGACCCATATATGCTTGCGTACTTACATGCTGTCTTTGTGTGTGTGTGTGTTTTTTTTAAAACTGGAATAGAGAGAGTCGCGAAATTATTTGCACTGTTGCCAGCCTTCGACGAATGTTTTAAGTCATCAAAGATCACCAGAAAAGAAGTTGTAATACCTCTTTCTTTGGGCCACACCAGAGTTACCCATAGACATCTGTTTTGCCCTTATGTAACACACGTAATGTCAATAAGACAGTATACAATGGAGATTGCCTCGTAATTGTCCAAATTTCAATCATATTCGTTTCAGATTCTTAAGTCATTTTTATCCTTCTTTAAAAGACTTGTTAGGGAAATTGTTTCTTCTTCAGCAGTTTGGATTTCTGTTTTTTACTATTCAAGATTTAAAACTTCATTCATGTGTTGATTTCAGCCAAAATTTTCTTAATTCTACAGGTTCTTTCTTCAAACATTTTCATTTTGACACCTTTACTTTTAAACAATTGCTTGGCTCAGTATAGCCTATTAAGGCTTTTATGCCAAAACTCCAACCAAAGCAACTTAATTTTTTAATGCCATGGTAAAGACAATAATTATTTTTAGAATTTGTTTCATTTTTCTATGAAGAGTTTGAATAAGAAAGATTTCATAAGTTTGCAAATACTTCTTGCTTTATTTTTATTAATTTGTATTTTAAATGCTTTAGTTTGACAAAAAAATTTATAATTATGTTATTGATGTTTTTTTTTTCTCTACTTCATCATCGGTTCAGAAATTCAGTTCAAAAAACTCAAGTTCAAAAATTTCAAGCTCAGCATTGGGACGTTAACTAATTTCCAGATCGCAGAACAAATGTTAAAAACATTTTTCCGATTGGGGGGGGGGCTTGGATTACACCTATTTTCCTAATTTTAGCCTGAAGTTAATTGTTTCAAATATAATTACTTCGACCCCGCGATTCTCTGAAGCGGAAAAATTGTTTTAAAATAATTTTAATGACTATTTTTACTTCAAGCTCCGTCAGAAATTCTGCGGCCAAAATGTGAAACCCCGAAAAACTTGAAAGGAGACTCCCCTCCCCTCCACCCAGCTTTTCTCTTGCACGAAAAAATTGTTTTAAACATCATTTGAATAAATAATTTTCACTGCGAGTTCCGTAAGTGCAATTCTGCGGCAATATGTGAAATGCTGCAGAACTTTAAGCAAACTTTGCCCCCGCGATTCTCTCTCCCCGCAAAATTGTTTTTAATACAATCTGAATAACTAATTTGCGGTCAAAATGATAAGGCCCGCAGAACTAGAGACGTAGCTTGTGTCCCCTCGATTCTTCCGCAGGAAAAATTATTTGAAATCTTAATTTATTCTGTAAGATTCATCACAGCAGTTCTGCAGTCAAAACGCAAAGAGAACTTCAAGCGAACACCCCCCCCCCCCCAGACATTTACTGATGAGTAACGATTTATTGTTTCAAAGAAAATTTGAAAAGCTAATTTTTTCTGGAAGTTTCGTTGCTGACGTTCTGTGGCCAAAATGTGAAAGCCCGTAGAACTTTAAACGAAGTCTGCGCCCCTCGATTCTCTCAACAGGAAGAGTTAATAGTTTTAAACATCATTTGAGTAACTAATATGCACTACAAGTTTCGTCTCTGAAGTTCTGCGGATAAAATGTGTAGGCCCGCAGAATTTCAAACGAAGCCCGTTTTCCCGTGATTCTTTAACACGGAAGAATTAATTGTTTAAAACATAATTTGAATAACTATAGTTTGTACTGCAAGTTTCGGCACTGAAGCAAAAAACCTACACATAACACAAGCCTACACATTTTATCCTCACTGTGGATAAAATGTGTAGGCCCCAGCAGAACTTCAAACGAATTCCGCTCCCCGCGACTCTTTAAAGCAGAAGAATTAATTGTTTTAAACATAATTTGAAAAACTATTTGTACTACACGCTTCGTCACTGAAGTTCTGCGGCCAAAATGTGAAAGCCCGAAGAATTTCAAGCGAAGCTTGCGTCCCCGCGATTCCCTCATGAGGAAACATGGTTTTAAACATTACTGAATATCTAATAGAAAAACAAAGTGTCGTCACTGAAGTTCTGCGGATAAAATGTGAAGACCTGCAAAACTTCAATTGAAAATCTGCGCCCTGCGACTCTCTTGCGAAAAAATTGTTTCAAACATAATTAGAAGAATTGATTTGTGTACCTACCGCAAGCTTCGTCACTTAAGATCTGCGGCCAAAATGTGAAGGCTCGCAGAATTTCAGACTAAGTTTGCGTTCCCGCGATTTTCGTGCGGAAAAAAATAATCGTTGGAAACATTATTTGAATAACGAATGTGTACTGCAAGTTTCGTAGCTTAAGTTCTGTTGCCCAAATAAGAATGACTGCAGAACTTCAAATGAAGCCTGCGCAAGTGTCATCACTGAAGTTCTGCGGAAAAACAGGAAGGTCCTCAGAAGCTCAAGTCAAGTCGTCCGCACGTCTGCTGTGGTCTATATGTATGTCTGCTGTGGTCTATACTGCCATAAAAGTCGATAGCACGATAAGTCGATAAGCAGGCAATAATGTCGGTAGCCTGCCATTACGGCACCGACATTATTGCCTGTTGCTCTGCGAGACATGGCCTACGAGCGAAACGTTTTTTTTTTTTCTTGTGGTTGCTTAATTTTGAATACAATTGTTCTGCAGCCCTGATGTCTGTTCTGCGACGTACGTCGCCGATTTAGCAGTATTCTGCTTTCGGGCCACGAGCGAACATTTCGTCATTTTTTTGGAGATGAATTTCGTCAAATGTAGCAAAATATTTCTTTATCCTAGTATCGTCAAATTGACAATCATTTTCGTAGTTTTGACAACATTAATTTCGTCACATTAACGAAGTAAAGTCATAAAGTAAAAAAGCTAAGTTTTGAAACTAAGCTTTTAAATCTTGATATAAAATTACAAAAATCATTTCACTAAATTTTACTAACCCTCAGCACCAGTAAGTTTATACATGCAACTACTAAAATGCACAATTGGTTTACATCATGAAATAACTAACTGTTAAGTCTGGACTCAGATTAAAATAAAAATAGCAGTAACAAAAATAAAAATTCTTACCTCTTAAATAAAAATTTTCAATTTTTGTTGCTCAAAAAAGGCAACAATAGAGCGAGTAGATTTTAAAATATACTACCACGCCCTTTTGTTGCCCATTTTGATTCTATCCATTGCGATAGACGAAGTCTTCTTTAAAATGTTGAGCTAGGAAATGCTGGATACCGAATAATCACATAAAAAGATCCAAATTATTTTTCCAGTCAATTTGATTAACTACGCAGAATCCTGGAATAATTCTTCTTCGAATGCTATAACAATAGTCAACGCTCTTCGACGAAGCATTTTCAAATTGAAACAAAATGGCACACATAATAACGTCCTGAGGAACACGATTAAATAACATTCGACTGTGATGTTTTTTGTAAAGTAGCTATCCAAACGACGAGACACAGATGTCCTCTTTTCCATGCTAATGCGAATAATACAAGTCGCTTTCACAGAAGCTTAAACATGCATATTGTGGTGTAGTAAGTTAAAAAGTTAATTAAATGTAATAATCATTCTATAATCTTCAAAAACTTACCTCCTCAAATAATTTAAAAACATAATTAAAACTGAAAATCCCAATTATTTCTGCTGAAAGAAAAAGATAAATATCCTGCTGAAAAGGAAAAAATAGCTTCGAGCATTGCTCCAATTCTTAAAGAAACAACCTCATCTGGAATGCAGTGAGCAAAGAACCTTAAATTTTGAAAATGAATACATTAGGCCGCGAAATCGTTAGTGCTTAAAACAAAATCTACCAAACATTATTATAAGACTAGATGAAAAACAAATTATAAAGTTAAATTACCGAACAGTAAAAATTGCTCACTTAACATTCCGCAATGAAACACGACATAAAAAAAAACAACCGTACATTGCATTGGAGTGAAATACCCAAAAGCGCGGCGTTCAGAAAATGCAAGAATACATCTTAAAAAAAACAAACTCACCCAGTGGGGTTCACATAGTTTATTCCATCGTCTGGTTTACATTCTATACATTTTTGCCTAATTTCCTTCATCCTGGTACACATCAGGTTGATCTCTGGTTTCGGTTGTCCATCCCCTCGGATTATTGAGTACCGTAATTGGCGCTCAAAATTCTAATATTCAGAGACGCTCAAAAACGGCCCCAACATCCATTCAAAAAGATTGGTTCTCCAAAAATGTAAAAATCCCCAGCAATCTGTGGTGCTCATGCTTATATCTCCTCTTGTGTGTCGTTCTTCTTCACTTTACTTCTTTCCCTCACTCCCATTGCCAGATGCCCGATTTCCATCTTTTTAGTTTCTTTTTACCTCCTTAATTGATTCCATCTTGGATCATAGCAGCTTTTCGTTGCAACCGTGACTCTTTTTCCCCACAGATGTTTCTCGCGTGGGAGGAGCCTGAATTCCTCTTCGGTCATAAATTGGGGGTGTGTCAACGACTTCCTGTGTTGATTCTCCTGTGCCAAAAAAACTGCTTCTTTCTTTGCGTGGAAGGGTCATTCGGGCGATTCCATTTATAGTTTTCTTCGTCAAATTGGGGGAGGGAGGCGCCGGACTTAGCGATTTTTCGTAGATTGTTCATTGAAGTTTCATTAAGTCATGTATCCACCACACATATTAATTCTCGATGACTTTGCGTTACTTTTGCTGCGCACTTTGATTCAGTTATGAATCAATTATGCTGCCGAAAACTCCGTCGTTTCTGCGCACGCGCCAAGTCTCTTCAGACTGTCTCTAACTCTCTCGTTCGGTCAACCACAAAACCGGGTAAATTCCGTTTTTTGTTTCTCCAACTTGGTAATTCACGGAATAGTTCCCTTTTTTCAAGGAAAAGTTCTGTTTTGAAACGAAAACTGAAATTTACTGTTAAAATCAGTAAAAATCTTCCTGAAAATTCAGGTTTTTTTTAACAGTGTAGTCGGCCACAGAATCATTTTAGCTGAAAAATAAGCAGAACCGCAATCTTGAATGGCAGGCACACCATTCAAAATGAACTGACTCATTACTAATTCAAAAAAAAGTACCCAAAACTTAACTGCCACTGGTTGCTGATTGAGGATAGGTACATGAATGTGTGAATGCGTCATATCTGATTTTGAATTTAAAATGTATTATTTATGATGAGTTGTATGTCATTGTGGCCGACTACTGGAGCACTTACCCTATATCCATTTCTTCACGCATAATTTTCCTGTTCGTATGCGTAAGGTAACTAGAATTTGAGTACGTGCAAATTTCATTGGAACACCTCCCTAAAATGAAATCCTTGATACGCAACTGGCCAGTATGATTAACTTCCGCCTATAACATTTCTGGTATAGTAACAGGAAAGTTTCCCGCAGAAAGTCAGTAACCTTTCTGAATTTAACTTGAAATCTTTCTGCAGAATTCCGAATTTAAGCCAATCAAAATTCTGGAATAAATCGAGAACCTCCCAAGAAAACTCAGATATATTTACAGTAATGGCTTAGTAATTTACTGATTTAGCAGGAAAGCATCTAAAGCAAATACGGCTGTAGAAAAAGAAAAATTGTGAGCAAATTACGAGCAATTTACTTTTTGGCAATTCATACGACATCCTTGATAAGGGGTCGGCCAATCTGGAAAAAATAACACAGCGGAAGACGAAGTATGAAAATACATTCTGAGGACTACACTCTCAGAAATGCATCTTTAAATCTCACAATTTTTTTTCAATACAAGAGCTATCTTTTACCAAAGCAGGATAAGAAACTCACGGGGGCTGCAGGTGCTCTACCTTTGGTATAAGCCACTAGCAGTACCCGCACGGCGATGCCCGTGCAATAACTGTAAAGGAAGTTAACTAAATAAAGATTAACTTACTCTTAAGACTTTTCTTCTTTTCGTGTGTGTGTGGAGGTGTGCGTGTGACGAACTTATTTACTTTTAGCGAAATTTTTATATTTCAATGGAACTTTTGACACAACTGTAGTGCCAAGATTTTCGAAAACTCTCAACGAACGCAGCAATATTGCCCCTGAAATTTAATATAATTCACCGATTTAACCGTAATTTCAATGTAAAGTTGGTCGCCAAATCTGAATTTATTAACATTAGGGAACCGATTGTATCAGGTAGCTCAGCCACAACCATTCTTCCATGATGTTAATGTGAACATTAAAAGGAAAGAAATATAATGTCTTTCGCACCATCTCTTTGAAGTGATCACAATCTAACAGTGACCCTCAAAAAAGCAAGATTTCAGTGGCTGGGAGGTTTGGTAAATTTCCCGATCACTAGTTAAGGATTCCGGGCTGTTGTGCCGTGGTCTGAATGGCTTTAATCCATACGTTTCGATCGCAACTGCGGCGGTCATCTTCAGTGGCTGTCGTTGATTAATTTGGCGACCCATTGAAGATGACCGCCGCAGTTGCGATCGAAACGTATAGATTAAAGCCATTCAGACCACGGCACAATAGCCCGGAATCCTTAACTAGTATTTACTCCAGCCGTGAAAGCCTTCATTCTTACATTAAATTTCCCGATTGTTGCCAAACTTTACGATGCCAAATACGAAGAGTAACTGAATAAAGGTGTTACCGAAAATGTCAGAATGGAACTATTATTGTTAAAAATTTTGTGATGGCGGTATTAAATACATGTTTTAAACATGCAATAAAATACGCTTTAGACTGCAAACAGCTACTGTTCCTTCCCAGAGCGTTTTCTTTTTCTTTGATTTGGAGAAAGTAGTGTTTCACTGGCTGGGAGGTTTGGTAACTATCCCTATTGTTGCCAAACTTTACCGCGCCAAATACGAAGAGTAACAAAAAGGCCATCAATAAATTTTTAAAAATAATAGTTCCATTCTGATATTTTCGGTAACACCGAATTTTGAGGAAGTCAACTGAATAAACTTAAATTCACTTCAACCCCCCCCCCTCTATGAAGAAAAATTATTATATCCTATAGTTCAAATGCGCTCCACAATCTTTTAAATTCCACTTAAAGTCATGTTAAAGTTTAAATCAATTCGCCAAATAAATATAAAAGACAGAAAGTTAAGTAAGTAACAGGAGATATTAATTAATCAAATTGAATAAATTTCTAAGGCTTAATTC
>JAXGGA010007297.1:0-63645 GCA_038373865.1 Uloborus plumipes | reverse complement strand
GCTCGAAAATTCCAATATAAAACAGCAAACGGGTTATAATGTGGCATAATGTCTAAACGTTGGTGTGTCTCTGAACATGTGTTTTCCTGGGTTTTTTCCCAAGTCAGTGGCGTGTGTGTGTATTACCTACCTTTAGAAGTCTTCCACGTAAGTCTTTACATTGCATTGAAATTTACGGCGTGTAATACAGTCAGTATGTGATACCAACGTTTACAGGTCACAAAACTGGTTACAAAAAGCCCAGCCCGCCTGTGTTTTTGGTGAAAACCCAGGGTTTTTTCAGGTTTTTGATGAAAAACCCGAATTTTTTCAGGTTTTTGATAAAAAACCCGGATTTTTTCGGGTCTTTTCAAGAGTAATTTCAATATGATCCTCTATTTACACATTGTGTACGAAACTACTGACTGCTTGCTATTTTTACTCTTGGTAGAATCAAGGAAGCCCTGAAGAAAGGTCACTGTGACATCCTAAAATTTCATATTTGGAAAAAAGCATTGTTTTATTGAAGTTTTTAAATTGATACTAGCTGCCAGGGCAGCTAGATTAGCTTCCTGCGGCATGTTGATGCATAACGTCCCCCCTCTCTAACTTTTACCTCATTCTGAAGTTTTATTTGATATAATTTAATGTTCATTCGATTTCAAGACGTACCACGAACGTGGCCCGGCGTTGCACGGGCACTTCGTGCCCTGAAAGTAGTGAGGAAAATGTCAAGAAACTACTCCCCGCCAAGGCGGCTCGCTAACAGGCGCTTCACGCCTTTACTTTTTTCCTGTATAAAAAAAATCATTCGAATTATTGAGATGCTTCGCGCCTTCAAGATGGTGAGGAAAGTTTCAGTAAGTTCAGCTCAGGCGCGGATCCAGAGTGGGGTCATGCGGATCATGACCCCCCCCCCCCTTAACCGACCAAATATAGCAAAAAATTGCATTTTTAGGACTTATTTTACGAAAAAACTGCCAAACCCCCCCATTTTTGCACAAAAATTGCACTTTGACCCCCCCCTTTCCGAAAATGACCCCCTCCTTAACCAGAAGCTGGATCCGCCCTTGGTTCAGCTCGCTCAAAGGAGAAAAAGCAGACATTGATACTCAGTTTTTAATATAAGTAGATGGCTCTTCAACAAATGAATATTTCAAAATATTACAAGTAGCTAGCGATAAAAATACTATGTAAGGCAGGGATTCAAGTGAAACAGCACTGCGATCGCTTCGAATTGCAATCGCTACTGGAAGTGAATTACATTATCATCAACTTAAATTGGCATGACGTCACTACGGGTGGAGCCAATAAGAGCTCACAAGCACGCAGCGATCTCCTCTTATTCGCCAAGTATGCTGTGACGTTTTATCTAGCTCGTTTTTCATAGGCAAACGTCACGCTGACGTAACGATGTTTTTATCAAGAAACGTTCTAATGTAATTAATTTCCAGTCGCGATTGTAATTTGCGATTGCCTGTTTCACTTGAATCCCTGCCTAAGTCGCCCGCTTATAAGTTTCGTGTTTGATTTAGTTAAGCCTTCATTCAAAATTCTCATTTTCATTTTTATTATTGTTTCATGGCATGGCAACCACGTTTTGCAATGCAAGAATGGATTTCATATTTAATCATTTATTAGGCTTAATCGCTTTAAACTTGACTACTTATTAATTGATATCTTCGCTAATTAAAATCGTATAATTATAAAGATTGAAACTAATGAAGCTTGAAAAATTACCTATCTATCGGTACCTGGTTCGACTTTCAGTTCATTGGCGTTCAGGAGAAAGAAGCGTGACATAGAAAGATAGTTAGAAAGATACTCAGTTTTTAATATAAGTAGACTAGCTGCCAGGGCAGCTAGAGATTAGCTTCCTGCGGCATGTTGATGCATAACGTCCCCCCTCTCTATCTTTTACCTCATTCTGAAGTTATATTATTTGATATAATTTAATGTTCATTCGATTTCAAGACATACCACGCACGTAGCCCGGCGTTGCACGGGCACTTCGTGCCCTGAAAGTAGTGAGAAAAAAATTTAAAGAAACTACTCCCCGCCAAGGCGGCTCGCTTACAGGCGCTTCACGCCTTTACTTTTTTCCTATATAAAAAAAAATCATTCGAATTATTGAGATGCTTCGCACCTTCAAGATGGTGAGGAAAGTTTCAGTAAGTTCAGCTCGCTCAAAGAAGAAAAAGCAGACATTGATACTCAGTTTTTAATATAAGTAGATGGCTCTTCAACAAATGAATGTTTCAAAATATTACAAGTAGCTAGCGATAAAAATACTATGTAAGTCGCCCGCTTATGAGTTTCGTGTTTGATTTAGTTGAGCCTTCATTCAAAATTCGCATTTATCATTTTTATTTCTGTTTCATGGCAACCACGTTTTGCAATGCAACAATGGCTTTCATATTTAATCATTTATTAGGCTTAATCGCTTTAAATTTGACTACTTATTAATTGATATCTTCGCTAATTAAAATCGTATAATTATATGAATTGAAACTAATGAAGCTTGAAAAATTACCTATCTATCGGTACCTGGCTCGACTTTCAGTTCATTGGCGTTCAGGAGAAAGAAGCGTGACATAGAAAGATAGTTAGAAAGAAAGATAGTTAGAAAGAAAGATAGTTAGAAAGAAAGATAGTTAGAAAGATACTCAGTTTTTAATATAAGTAGATTATTTTATTTTAATTGATATTGAGTTTAATTTACAGATTGAAAGAATTGTTGCTTATTTTGAGCTTCTAAGTACTAAGTAAAAAAAAGGGTGAAATTCATGTGCAGTTTTATTTCTAATACTTAATAAGTGGCAAGTTCTGGACCACGTATTGATCAAGACTAAATAGTATTACAAACTAAATATTATAACTAAATTGATCAATTCCAATTTCTAGACTTGGTACTGATCCAAATACTTAGTTTTTTCTAAAATAAATGGAGTAATTATGGAGTAATTATGGGAATAATATGGAGTAATTTTGAAAAAACCCACTTCACCGACATAGTGGGTTTTTTCAAGTGGGCGCACCCCCCAAAAAAAACCGGGTGGGTTTTTCGGGCTGAGCCATCACCGCACTAGAGAGAAGGCCGGAGCTGAGAGAGAATGAGTCATCGTTAGTGGTCCATTCCTTATCGTCAAGTTTGCTCTGTACAAGATTTGCGCTGCTATATTTTATCCCGTCGGGTGCATTAAAATTAATTTCCTGCTCTTTTTTTTATCGATAATAACCATTCTTCAATGCACATACAATATTTGTATTCATGAAAATACTACAGGCATTATTTAATCGTAATTTCACTTGCTTTTACTATGTCTTTGATATTTCAAAAAAAAAAGTGCTATTTATTTAACCTTTGCACTTTTTAACGCATGAAATCTTTTTTTTTTTTTTAAGTTCATTTCAGTTATTCGTTTTACAGTGAACTCTTACTTATACGCCGCTTCATTTATGCGCCTTTTCCACTTATACGACGATTTTGAATGGTCCCAGCACATTCCATAGCAAAATCAGGATAGTATCATTCGTTTATGCGTCGATCTAAAGATAAATATTTCCCTTATGCGCCGAATTTTCCGAAAAATGTGAACATTTTAATTTATTTTCTTTAAAAAATAAGATTTTTTTCCTTTTCCTCTTTAATCTTTCGCATTTATTGCTCACGAAAGGCATTTTTTCCGCATGAACTAGAGTTCGGAGAGAGACAATTTAGGTGTGCTACAAGTTTTGTTTTCCCTTTATCATTATAGTTAAGTTACAGTGATTGCCGAATCGTAGTAATTTGTCCTTTTTCCATAGAAACATTCTTATTCAATCTCTCATTAGAACCTATGTTGTGTTTTAGTCCTTTAAATAGACTTGTTCACTTATACGTCTCTCTCACTTATACGCCTTTTTCTGTTGTCCCTTGGGCCGGCGCATAAGTGAGAGTTCACTGTATATTGTTTGAAACCACCTGAAGCAAAAAACTTATTTGAAACAAAATAAACATGGCAGAAACATCGACACCTTTGAAACTGAAATGAGTTTATTTCAATGCTAAATTATAAAATTCTGTCAATATTCACGTAAACTACAGAGTACTGAATAGACATTTTAGCATATAAAACTTCAAAATATCTTGCCCAAATGTTAAATGAAATTAAAAATTGTAGCATCATTTACGTTGATATTCTGATTATCTCATTTAATTGTTACTTTGTAAATCTCTACTAATAATAAAGCTGAAGGTTTGTCTTTCTTTCTGTCCTTCTTTCTGTCCTTCTGTCTGTCTGTCTGTTACGCGCGTAGCGCCCAAACCGTTCGGTCGATTTTCATGCCACTTGACACAAAATTAGTTTGTAGCATGTAGTTTTGCACCTCGAAGCGATTTTTCGAAAATTCCATTTCGTTCTTTTTCTATTCGAATTCTTAGCAGAAATTCGATAAAATAGGGAAGAAATATTTCACACACATTTTCAAGTCTTATGTCATTCGAAAGCTTGAAATTTTCTTCACAAAATGAAGTTTTTTCCAAGTTTCTACGATCATCAGGAGAGCTGTAACAATTGTTTTTAGAATCCCGAAATTCAAGGCTTACCTTCAGTAAAGCAAGCCAAACGATTCTAAAATGGTTGAGCCAGGGTTGCTAGCGTCAATCTTCGTAGGCTACGACCAGACGTAGTATTTTTGATTCTACGGTAGTATTTTTTCGGCCCAAATAAGGAGCGTAGTATTTTTCTGGCAACCCTGTTTCTAATATACTAATGACTTAATTAAAAGATTTGGCGGATTTTTTTTTTTTTCATTTTCATAGATTTCGCATTTCAGCAACATTGATTTTTGCAACTTTTGGAAACAGTAGTATTTTGTAATATTTTTTTAGAGGAGGCGTAGTATTTTTTTGTTCCAATTCTCTGGCAACCCTGTCTTTTTCCCGGTGAAGATGCTTTGGGACCCTGCTTGGCGCGTTTTCAAAAAGTCAACTACGCAAAATAGCTAGGGTTACCACGCTTGGCGCGCCTATCGTTCATTTAGCGAGAAAAGAGTACCTAAAGCACAGATTAACGAAATATCGTATCAATTGCGATATTGCATCGTTTTTTTAAAGTGTTTCATTTCGGAAAATGTATTGTTTTGTTTTTTAAGCTAGGAAAGAAAACTTTCTTCTTCTTTTAAACTTTGGTAAGATTTCTGTTGGTTCCTGTTATCAACAAAATTGTTCTTATTTTCTCTTTTGGCTTATTTTTGTCCATCTCCCTTGGGGTTGCATTCGAATGTTCCAAGGGGGTGTTTTACCCCATTTATCGGGTAAATCAGTGTTTTCAATGCAAGGTGATATGAATTGGTTAACAAAAGTGATATGAATTGGCGCGACCACTTGGCGATATATCGCCAAGCTTTTGATCGCCAAGCATTTGACGCCAAATTGGCGATTTTTTTTTTTTTGATTTAGGTTCAATTTGGCGCTGTTGGCGATATTTTGCGAAAAATCCACTGAATGATGTTAAAATCGACGATATTTAGGAGATTAATCATTGTAAAACATTTTTTTGCATTGTTTCGTAGCAAACTAGGGATACAAATGTTTGAATTGTTATCTTGCTCACTCCAAGCTCTATTTTAGCACTTAAGGCATCTACTAAGAAATTTACACGTAAAATTAAGTAGTGTGGGGTCCATATCAGATCTTTATATCACTTTGAAGGAATTATAGTTGAATAAAACTAAAATAGAGCATTTTTTCTGCTATATCAATTATTTTACAAATGAACTTTTAATTTTATACCACGGGCAAAGCCGTGCGGGTACCGCTAGTGCCTAATATTTTAAATAAGTACATCAATAAATACATAATATAATCAGCTATAAATGTTTTGATCAATTTCATATCTGTTTCAGCAAAATCAAAACTCAAGAGAAATTCAGATTATGCGATTGAAATTAGATGTTTATAAAAATAGTATTTCCATAAAAATAAGAACTTTGAATGCATTACGTATTGTCAAATGAAAGAAACAAATACAAAGAAAGCGAAGAAATTATGTGAACACCATTAATTTCATTTTGTAAAAATAAATTTAAAATAAAAGCCAGATATTTTTATTATTATTTTTTAAAAAAGACTTTAGAAACTTCAATGATCCAGATAAATTTTAAGAATAAAAAAATCATTTTTGCAATGTTTGAAGCTTTCTTTTTTAAGTTGGTTGTTTAACACTTAAATTATCATTCATTTTTTTCACAGTAATATTTCAACGAGGGATTTGTTGAACTTCAAAATATTGTTTTTAAGATGTATTCAGAGCAATGTTCTGTGTTGCTTCAGTAAGTATCCAAAAAATATTCTTTCACAAAACGTAACCTTAAGGTAATTTCTGTACTTATTTCACGTTGCTTAGCAGATTTTTTGAACCTTTCTTCCAGGGGACAAGAAATTAACTTTTGTACGATTATATAATTTCGTAAAATGGCATGTATTACCTCAGAAGGACAATTCAAACCGATTCTATCCAAATTCTTAATGAACTTTTCTGCTTCAATGTCTAAACTTTCTTCTGTCAAAAGGGAATTCTTACATTACTCGCATTTTTTTTTTTTTGAACAAATGTGACAGCAGTATCTTGCTAAATTAATCAGTACATGTGTTATATCTTTAGTGTTTATAATATCATCATTTGAGAGAGAAATTTTGGGTGAAAAATAGTCTAAATTTAAATTAATATCATTATAAGAACTGTCAGGGTCGATGCTTAAATCATTGATACTAATTTTTCCATGTAATCTTGCGGTTATTGAGAGATCCAACATACAATGGATGCGCAACTTTGATTCTGATTCAAATATTTGCCTGATTGATATATGGTACTGTTATCCCGACAGCTGCCGAAATTTACCGAAACGTATATAAATTTACTTACTCCAGAATGTGTTGCAGGAGAAAAATCATCTCTTTTAATGGCATGAATCCAGCGCTTTCTTAAGGAATTTTCTTTCGGGAATGCAAAGGTGTGGACTTTTGGACCATTTTTGTAATTTCCTTTGCATAAAGGTACGACACACTTGTGAGTCACGTTTAGACAGATTTTTCTATTCCATCAATGTGAATAACGTAAAACAACACATATAACGTTAAAGAGTGCATTGGAAACACGAAAAATAATAATTTTCACGAAGAGCACACCAACACGTTTGTTAAAAGATTTGAAGTGTTCGCGCTCCGTGCCTCAACCGCTCAGTGGTCAACTGGGCCAGTCCCTCGCGCACCCGAAGAAGTCGGACGATTTGTGATGACTCATACCATTCACGTGACACACGCTATTGTGGCCTTCTCTCTAGTGCGGTGATGGCTGAGCCCACTTGGCGAATCCTGGTTGTAGTGCACTCTTTACATTCTGCTTATTAACATTAGTGCATAAACTTTGCGTTTTGAGATTAGCAATACTCCCAAATAGGGATTGGAAGATTTGGATTGGTTCGTTTTTCCAACCATGGATTCTCTTCGCTAAGATGAAGTTTTTTTTTCGGCTGTTTAAAAAAAACTATAATTTTTTAAAGCTTTCATGATGTTTTATTATTGTTTCTGGGAATATTTCACAACGCAGTTTACATCGTGTTTCTGTTTTTCTTCTTCTTTTTTTTTGCCTGAAATATTGACTTCAAAATAGTCGGTTGGCAGCGTGGTGGTAAGGCGATGGCCTTCCACGCCTTGGACCCGGGTTCTGATCAGCGGTGGCTGGTCGGTGAATTTTCAAGATGCAGAATATCCTCAGCGGCCATGTCATGCGAAATGTGAAAGATCCCCTGTTTGGCTCTTTGAATTCCCTCGACAAAATTAATTTCCCAGTGCATTTCGCATCGAAAAGAGCCCAGGGGCGTCCATCTAGTGAAAACTGGGTGCCAAAATTAACCGTGCCATTGCATCAGCGCCTTAATGGTGGCACATGAGGGATTGGATGCCATTTCGATAGAGTCTGGAGTTCTGGATGCCATTTCGATGGAGTCTTTCTTGGTCTGCAAAAGGCGAAAGCCTCTTACGCAGCCCCACTGGAAAGGGATATTTAAAATGTATGGCTGGTGAATTGGACATATCACAGCTCTTTTATTTTTTCTCTAACAGACTTGAAGTTTTGTTTGTATGATAATCTTTGCCGTTGTACTATCTGTTTGCGTTTTGTGCGCCTGGCAGCCACGGACGCTTCCATCTAAAAAAAAGGGGGTTAGTTTTTGGATGCGCACTACCCGATGCCCACAGCTTTTGTTCGCTTACTTCCTCGTTGCTTTTCCCCCCTATTTCGAGAAAGTCCGAAGAGACTTGGCGCGTGCGCAGATGCGGCGGAGGTCGCACGAAAAAATTTTAGACAGTACTCTGTCTACCAAAATAAAAACTTTTGTTTAACTATTTTTTTCCGATTGAAGGGGTAAAAATCACCACTACCAGGCTAATGTATTCTAACTAATTGTTAGAATGCTTTATGCGATTTCTTCTTTTTTTTTTATATACAGAAGCCATCAGCTTCGACATACATGAGCACTGCGTACTATGCGCCTTGCCTCCTGACAAACACAGGACAGATTTACGGCACAGAGACGTTGAAATAACATCCATGGGCAAGGCAGAACTCGAACCCGCGACCACTTGCTTACGAGGAGAATAGTCTACCTTTAGGTCACCGAGGCCCTCTTATGTGATTTCTTACGTATATGTAATTGAGTGAGCTAGGAAATCTTTTCATTTCAATGAATTTGTGTTAGTATCAATCAATTATTACTTTGCAAAAAAAAAGAAGCTATTTCAGAACATATATAATTAATATCACACTTGCATTAAAACAAAAATCAAGAAGAATGATTAATGTCTGTTTCGAAAACGGCGTTTAAATATGCTCCGTGATATATTGAAAACATTTCCTTCGCAAAGTCGTGTGACACGTTATAACACTTTTTTTTTTATTCCAAGCCTCAAAGAGCTTTCGATCTTGCCCATCTTTCATAAATGGCGACACTTTTGCGACGAAAAAACATGCTCTGATTTATGGAAACCTCCATTTTCCTACAACATTATCCACAGATCCTCTTAGAAGTTTTTGTTTAGCGTAATAGGGAAAAAATCTCACCATTAAAGAAATTAATTCATTGGATGACTTCCAAATTCGATGAGCTCATTGAATTCCTTGATCAGAGGGAAGCTTAAGTACTGGTAATGACTCCTCGAATGCCGCCAAAAAATTATCTAATGAATGGGAAAACAATCAGCTTGAGTACTAAAATTCATTAAACTAATGTTCTTTGGCATTAATTATAATGCTGGACGTAAACTTAAAAAAATCTCCTTTTATTTACGAATTAATTACATTAGTGAACATAAGTGAACATGTTTGTAAATGAGTTAGTAGATGAAAAGATTGAATGATGGATTAATGTCTTCAGGGTCATTACATGGTTTGCTATGTTAATTTTTGTCTCTTCGTGAATGTTTTTTGAAATTTGAAAAAAAAAAATAGTGCGTGCAATATTTTTATTTTTCAATGTACCATACAAAATACAGAAACAGATGAAAACATCTTTGTTGCCATACAGAAAGATAGAAAGTTATGGGAGTTAAAAGACAATTGAAATTAAAATACAACACAAAACAAAATAACTAGAATACATCAAAATCAAAAGAAAAGTAAAATGAAGAAGAAAAATACAAAAATTAATAGTTCGATAGTCTATTCAAGCAGTCTCTTGTTTCTCAATAACGGGACACCATGCATGCAATACTTAAAACTTTGCATTTTGAACTTGGATATTGAATATTCCAATATTCTATAGATACTTATGAAAGAAATTGTAAATAATCAGAGACCGACAAAAAGTGTAAAATCTTAGGTTTCAAGGAAAAAAGCTAGGACCCAGACAAGTAATTGCTCAGAGTTCATAGTTAAACGGTAGAGTGATTTAAGTACAGAAAGTACAGTGAAAAATTCTTCTGAAAGATTCATACTCGGAAATAACTAGTCGCTAAGGATTTTTTGTTAGTCAACCGGGAGACTTGGCTCTCAGAATTTGTAGTGCCTCTTATAAAAATCTGCAGTAGTATGTGCGAAATATAATATCATTTTGAAGTAATAAATGTATAAAACAAATACAACTATTAAAAGAAAGCGCCAAAATATACAGTCCTTTTACACACAACTGTGGAGCATAAAATTCGGTAGGGATGAAAAAAAAATCCTTACAGCTGAAATACGTAATGTCACACGTGTTATCATTGTCACACCCTCGCTCCGCCTAGTCACAAACGGTCACTAATTCTCGAACCCGCCTTCTTCCCCCCAAATCTTCACATCATAAGTGGACGACCTCTAAGTGCGAACAGTTTTGAATGGTCACTTTTTTTTACAGAATTTGGTCTTGATTGTGTTACTATCTAGAGTTAGACAAAATAAAACTTCAAGATGTTTAGATACTAAAACAAACGAATGGACATTTTTTTTATAAATAAATTATTATTTTTTAGCTTTATTATTGTTTGTAACGGAGATGAAATATAACACTAAAAATAATTTAGGTCTGATAAGTGCTTTAAATATTTTTACAGCCCTTATTTCCGTTTGAATACGTCTTAAAAAATCTACACCTAAACGCTCTCAAACACACAGACACAAAACAATTAATCAGAATAAAACGCTATATGTTTCATTTGAAAGTTAAATCAAATTTCATTTACAAAAATTTAAAAACAATAAATGTTATATTAAAATAATAGCGGATGTGAGTAATTGTTGCACGTTGGTGGTCTAATCATCTACTCTCAGATTTGTGAATGAACTTCTGCTCTAAATTTATGAAACACAATTTTCAGTCTGGCAAAAAGGAAGACCACCCACCTTTCCTGGAGTACAATTATTTGGTATCAAAAAAAGCGGAAATGCAGAACAATATGAAGGGGAGGTTTCAATTGTGATTCACTTATATGGAAGATTTTCCATAACGCAACTGTTGATTAGTATGAAATTTCACCGGAAAACTTCAGCTGAATCGAGAAAAAATCGAATTGATTTTTTTAAGTTAATGATATAGTTCGCTCTACAATAATTAAAAAAAATAACCTTATCAATAATCGTCAAGATGAAAGTTTACTAATACTAAAGGGCGGGTGCAAATTTTAGTTTCGAAGGAAATAATTATTAAAATATGACCACACAGTAAGATAAGGGCGTGGATTATAAGTATAATAATATTCTGGCCCTTGAGGAGGGGGGGGGGGACTTTGTACCGATAATTTCTCGAAAGTAGATTTCCAAAGATGTAGTTTTAGGCCTTATTTGGTCACGTTAAAGGAAAGCAGATATATTGCGATTTTTTTTTCAATGCATGAAAATACTCTGTGACGTTTTTTAGAAGACTGACATTCATTTTTTAGCAATAAAATATTTGACGAAAAGGAGTGATGACCATAATAATGGTCAATCCCATAAAAAGTTACTTAGATGGCAATGAAAAAAGAACTGCGTAATGTTTAGAATTAAATTAATTTTTAGGGTTTTTGTTTTATAGTTCTTTATGTATTTATCGTTTTCCACGATGCCAAATTTTTAGTTTACTCCACTCAACATTATACGTGAAAATATGCTTGACTTGACTACACTACGTTTTTGAAGTGTATTTACAGATTTCAATGCAAAAAACGTACTTTTCGAGGATTTAAAAAATATTTCTGAGGATTAGTCACGATCTCCATGATCCTCACTTTAGATTCGTACTTGTTGAAACTAATTTCTACACGGAACCCAGGTAGCACAAATAACCTTTAAACGTTTTATAAACGTTTTTAAGCGGTTGTTGCAACGTTAATAACCATTTTACAACCTTTAAAAAACGAAGTGTGCTACTTGGGGAATATATGAACGGACAATGATTCAAAGAAAGGATATCTGTAAAATATTTTATTATGAAGCTCATTCTATTATACCTTATAAACGGGGAGAAACAATAAATTGCGATCAACTTAAGGGGAAAATTGTTTTTACAGTCATTAAAATGCCAGGACTTTTCAGTACAACGTTTAATTTGTTACTGCCACAACTGTACAAGCAGAGTAGATATACTTGTTTATCAAGAATTGCATGAGAAGCAAAACTTTTTTTTTCTAGGAATCGAAGCATTTTCAGTATCGATTGCATTCACCATCAATTTAACAGGCAGATTACTGCACAAATTAACAAAAGGTCAATTACCGTTAAAAAATTCAATTTTGCCTACTTTATACTATAGACCCTTTTATTCTTCTTCTCGTTTTTACTTTCGCCTCTTTTCTGTTTAATCTACTTATATTAAAAACTGAGTATCTTTCTAACTATCTTTCTAACTATCTTTCTATGTCACGCTTCTTTCTCCTGAACGCCAATGAACTGAAAGTCGAACCAGGTACCGATAGATAGGTAATTTTTCAAGCTTCTTTAGTTTCAATTGATATAATTATACGATTTTAATTAGCGAAGATATCAATTAATAAGTAGTCAAGTTTAAAGCGATTAAGCCTAATAAATGATTAAATATGAAATCCATTCTTGCAAACCGTCGTTGCTATGAAACAGTGATAACAATGATAATGAGAATTTGGAATGAAGGCTTAACTAAATCAAACGCGAAACTCATAAGCGGATTACTTACGTAGTATTTTTATCGCTAGCTACTGGTAATATTTTGAAACATTCATTTGTTGAAAAGCCATCTACTTATATTAAAAACTGAGTGTCTATGTCTGCTTTTTTCCTTTGAGCGAGCTGAACTTACTGAAACTTTCCTCACCATCTTGAAGGCGTGAAGCATCTCAATAATTCGAATGATTTTTTTTATATAGGAAAAAAGTAAAGGCGTAAAGCGCCTGTAAGCGAGCCGCCTTGGCGGGGAGTAGTTTCTTTAAATTTTTTTCTCACTACTTTCAGGGCGCGAAGTGCCCGTGCACCGCCGGGCCACGTGCGTGGTATGTCTTGAAATCGAATGAACATTAAATTATATCAAATAATATAACTTCAGAATGAGGTAAAAGTTAGAGAGGGGAGACGTTATGCATCAACATGCCGCAGGAAGCTAATCTAGCTGCCCTAGCAGCTAGTACTTCATTATTTCTTGAATAGTCTGTTCGTTATATGCCCTGATTCAAATTAACAATATCTTATTTTGCAGATGTTCAACTAATCCATTAGCTGATTAATGCAAAAAAAAAATCTTGCTCTAACTTAGTAACATGATTCTTTGATACTTCTTTGGATAGCCAGTCAAAAGTAACTAACTAAACAAATTTTTGAAATAAGGGTAAATCTCCCTACTTCAAAACGTTTGCTTTCTCTGTGTGTTTCAGCTTGCAGTTTACAATGTCGGAGTAATTCCGTTTACACTTAACAAAAGTAAATGCTTTTTTACCTCTGCCCCTTAAAAATTTTTACTGCATTTTTATTTCTTTGGAGCAAATATTCTTTAACGACACACAGTCATCTGTTCAGATACTTCAAGTTAAAGTTATGGGAGGTCTTCCGGCTTTCTCTAACGTCTTTACCTATTTGGTTTGTACTTGTTTCTCTTTTCCAAAACACTGTTTATTACGATGATCTTCAAGATTCACCAAACTCTTAGAGCCACAAGGTTTCTTTCGGCGGAACCCCACATCCTCTCTTAACCCTACACTGCATGGTGTTGCCAATTGGCTACATGGACAATTTGTCCTCCTTATAAATAGCAGAATGTAGTCATAAGGCAACTCAATGCATAAAAAGCAAGTATTGGGTATATTTAAAGCAATTATCACCATTTATCCTCTATACATGGCAGCACTGGTCTGTTACATGCTCTTAAATGAATCCATATGGATAGCTTTTAAAATCACTCAAACTACCATGTTTTGAAATTTTTTTTTACAATGAAATATTTTTCTTCGTCTTTTAAAAAAATAACATGAATAAAATAAACATTTATCTTTCGTTTAAGATGCGTTTTACATCAAAATAATTATTTGGAAAAAATCTAGTACATAATACACGTCTGTAGCCATTTGGCAACATTATGCAGTAAGCATCCAGAGAACACTTCGATTCATCTCTATAGTTCATAAAGTATGTCCTTTGTTTATGTTTCGCGCTAGCTTCTTTCTCTTTTTGGAAGGTATAATATAATCATGCGGACCCAAAAGTGGTACTTTCGGCTGTTCTACCGTTTATAAGACCTCGCAATTATCAATGCTTAGTTGATGTTCAACAGAGTGAACAAACAAAAAATCAATAAGGAAAAGCCTTTAAAACGTGTTCATTTTAGATTTCAGTTAGCACAAACGTTGTGCTTACAAGGACAAGTAAAGTCATTAATAATTTTAAAATATAGTTCTGAAAAAAAACTAAAAAATACGCTTTTACATTGGAATTCGCTGTGATCATGACGGGTTTCCCTCTGATTTTCAAAACTACTGAATATCCGCACTTAAGTTTACATGTACTTATAATACATCAATGTGCAATACAGTTTAGCCTTTAGTATTAAAAATAATATTAAATATATTACTTTTATATTTGCAAAGAATGTAAATTTTATCTTTTATTCAGAGTTACATACATACATACATACATACATACAAACAAACCCACATGTGAAATTAATAAAAGCGTATTAAAAAGAGACCATTAGCTACAGAGGAACTAGTTACAAACAAAAAAAAAAAAGAGAGAAAAGAAAGAAAGCTTGCGCGAGAGAGCCTCCAAAAGACATCAGATTTGACAGAATTGATCATCGGAAAGTACAAGTACATATAAAAAATAATGTAAAATGCCAAAATGTAAAGGATTACAAGAGTACAGTGCACCAAATGTTCAATTCCTCTATTTTTTTACAAAAAAGAACTAATTTCAAGACTATCATTTACAATCATTTTTATCTGTTAATGCATGGTGTAGCCATTTGGCAACAAAACTATTTTTAATTAGAAAGGGGTGAAAATTTAGAGTTAAATTTTTTTAAATATTTTTCCATGTTTTCTTATTACATTGACAAACACATATATTTTTTTCTACGAAAAATAAAAAATCATGCAGTGTAGGGTTAAGTTAAATGCATACTTAGATTTTTAAAAAAAGTAGATGAATATGTTATTGGTATTAGTATGGAGACAAATGAAGAATTTTTTTTCTTAATTTGAACCTAAAATTTTTGTAATATATATCATTAACTCGTGCACTGGGTGTCATTACATCTGGTTTAATGACAAAATAGCTTTGTGTAACAAAGTAGCCATGCAGGAAAAAAAAAATGCCCACATTTACAAGAAATTGGAGACACGGGTTTCGAAGTTTCAAGGAACTTCTTTTCCAATGCAGAAAATAATTTCAGATGCAAAATTATTCGACAAAATTTTCTGCCGGACATTCGTGGGTATAACATTTCTTAGCATATCAGTAAGTTTTTAAGTTGCACACAGTAGTTGTTTACAGTCTTAAGTAATTTAAGCATGATTCTCGCTTCGACCCTAAACTTTTTATTTCTATTTTCGAAAACGTCAATGAGTCTACCTATTTGCTGATATCTAACTGCTACCGATCAATAGAGAAGAAGCATATTTTTGCTCAAGATAGTTTGTTTAAAAAATCATTGATTTTAGTGTGTGCTTTCCTCCAACTAGGGATGCACCGATAAGCAAATTGGCTGATTATCGATTAATCGTTGATAATCGGCCGATTAATCGGCTGAGCCGATTAATGGTAAGAATGATTGTTTTTAATACTACGATTTCACAATCACTCTTTTTTATCTCTTACACAATTCCGAGTTTAGAAATAGTAAGTAATTTATTTCTGAGAAGATTTTTTTTTCCCATTTTCCTAATTTTCTCAAAATAATTTCAGTATTTTATTAAATTTCTTAGAACGGATTTACATATCATTGTCAATAATATTACATTAATACATTGTTAATTATATTAATTAGACATAAAAATTTTTTTAAAAAGTGGGGAGGTTCTGTGGTGAGCACTCCCCAATTTAGGAGTACTTTTAATTTTCAATTTTAAATATCAGTAGCAATTTAATTCAAGACTTTTATTCTTTGAAAATTAGAGGTTACCTGACACAGTACCAAGGAGAGAACTATCGCACATGAAAAATGTTGCAACATTGTCTATGTTTATATTTAATTCAAAGCAGGAGAATAAATTTATTAAAAACTTAATATCAACTATGAGAATTATTATTACTGTCAATAAAATCAAGCACATAGTTTCTTAGTGAAGGTACACTTTAAAGAATAATATTTTTAAAATGTATTTTTCAGCCGATTAATCGGCCCAATTTCGCCGATTATTAATAATCGGCAAAGTGGCCGATTAATTGGTACTGCCGATTAATCGGTGCATCCCTATCTCCAACCAACAATTACTCCGACAGAAATTATCACAGAAGAAACTTTTGCACTCTCCATTAAGTTGAGTGAACATAATTGGGCGAGGCGACATTTTTTAATTGGATGTCTTCTCCCCTTACACAGTTGAATATGAATCCGAAAGTTGTCAAAACTTCCTGACAAGTCCACTTCACCTCATTCCTAATTACGGGCGTCGCGAAGTCGCGACAAAGCGAAAATATGAGTCATGGGGAAATCCCCTCCCCCTCTCCCCTTACCTACGCAGCACCTGGCAAACGCACGACACACAACCCCCTTGCACATCCGCCAACATGATGCAGTCCGTTCATTTCCGCGCTTTTTAATGTGGATATTAGCGGGCTTTGTGGAGGTAAATGAAATTTTGGCGAAGTGTATGGCTCGCGTATTTGGAGATGGAACGTGACCAAGACGGGAAATCTACTTTTTATTGCCATTTTCCCCTCTTTTAGTAGGGGGATACTGAAGTAGAATGAAGATAATATTCCTTTTTACTTTTGTGTGCAGTTTCCAGTTTTCGTGGTGAATGTCTTTCAAATTCTTTTTTTTTTTTTTTGCGTGGTGCTAATAAATGAGTATAAAAACTTTTAAGACACGTTCGAATTACAACAATACATCGAATAAAAATTGAGCACAAATCAAAAAGTATCTCGTCGTTGGTGGTTTTTCGGAAAAGCGTTTTTTTTTTCTTTTTTGTAATTTTCCGCGACGTTTCTGCTAAAATTAAGATAGCACTGTTAGGATTTATATCTTAATTAAAGATTTGGGAACTTGGTTCATTGATTAAAGCTGTTCTTTGGGAATAATAGCAGCTTTTCTTCTTTTCTTAATCGAAGGCTCATCTGTATTAAATCTTGATTTTCGGAAAACTTCTTTCATACTTTTAAAAATGTTCGATTTTGCTATAAATGAAGTACGAAAATTGTTTGAAAAGAAATTCAACCAAATATAACATATTTAATCCATTTAAATAATTTAAAATAATAAGCTACAAAAAAACCTTTAAAGTAACCTAGGAATGACTGTACACGATGTCTTGAATGAAAATGCTTTTGGAAAAGAAGGAATCCTTTTTTAATATTTAGTTAAGAATTTTTAATCGAAGAGTAGTTTCGAAGGAAAAAAAAAAACAACAATTATTTTGCTATGTCACCATTAATTTCGTCTCTTATTATTATTATATTCAAAACGATTTCTTATTATTATCATGAACAGAAGAATAATAAGATTCTTTACTATTTTTCTTATCTACTTTAAAATTATTCTTGAACCACGATTAATTATTCTACTGATCTGTATTATTTTCAGTGGCCGTTTATTTGAGGGGGTAGCGAAGGACCTCTTCCGAATACAAAAGAAAAACAAGGAAAAAAAACTGAATTGACCCCTTGGAGTTTTAGTCACGATTGCTGCATTTAAACTAATTGATGCTTCATAGTCGTTTGCCAGATGTTCGCCGTTAAAAGAGTAACAGGAATATTCATGATTGCAAGCTGAATAAAGCCTATTTTGCTTTTATACGGAAATTACAGTGGAAAGGGGACAGGAAAATGGATTGATAATGATAGTTTTTTCTCGCTTCGATTGAAAAGATTTATTCATTTGCAATGCATTATTTCTCTGGTTAATGAGTATATTTCGTTCTTTCAAATGATGCTAAAGATGGTTTATACTGTTACAAATTATTTTTTTTTTTAATTATCGTCTGTGCAAATGGTGTACATGCTTTTGTTTAAACTAGTTCTCTGTCACCTCTGTTTCCATTGAAAAATAAAAAGGAAAAGTATTCCATGACACGTGTTTTTTTTTTTTTAATTTGTGTATTTGAAAATCTTTTAAGTAATAAATGTTTTTTAATGTTAAACAGCAAAAATAAATTCATCCAGAGGAAAGCAAGCCGACCTCCGAGTATACAAAAATCGATTTTAAACATCAAGTGTTGCCAGTGAAGTAGTAAAAATAAGCAGAAATCATACTGTATCTAAATTTAAAAAAATAAGAGTGCACAGGCTGAAACTTTGGAGAGAAAATGATTGGTAACTTAGATTAAAATGTTGAAAATAGGTATTAAGGTTTTTTCTTCAGAAATACTGTATTGTAGACCGGGGCACGTTTACGCAGTGCCCTTTTTTCGAAATGTGCTATAATTGGTGTGTCACCAGTCGTGACAAATTGATGCTGGTCCCTAGCAAGTACTCTTACAAGTTTTTTAGCTTCCGTCGAGCTTTGGTATAGCATATGGGGAGGATAACCTATTTTCTGCCAACTTGAGTAAATTTTGTGTTGAACTTATTGAGGTTTATTATGAACTAAGAATGCTTGGATAAAAATAAACAAATAAATGAATATTAGCAGAACTTTATTCTTGTTTGAGAACAGTGTTCGCATGTGTGAACAAAAATGTTTTTAAATTTCGCAGCCAGTAAAAAATAAATTCGAACAAGGCGACGGGGCACGTTTGCGCAAGTTCTTACTGTTGTAAACGTGCTAGATAGAAGCTTTGTTGCGTCACACCTTTTTGGTATTTTCAGGCTATTTAGTTTTGCAAATCATTATTTAAGGTTTAATTGAGTAAGAGATTCGTTTCCAGTAGCTTACAATCATAGTTATGTCTTCATGTCTATTCAGCTTTAATTTTATAGACTATTCTGCCCATTATAAATGTTCTTTATTTTATAGATGGTAAGACATTATGTTCAAAGAACTAAGATAACTAAGTTAGATGTCAAAATAATGAAAAATGCTGCTCTGTAAGTGAGACTGGGTCAATAAGTGAGACTGCTTAAACGTGCCTATGGTACGGGGCACGTTTACGCACTTGTTAGACATTGACATAAAAATTATTCTTCTTAACGCTTTAAGTACTCAATCAGGGCAAAAACTGAATGCACAAACTTAAACTTTATTAACTGCTTCATAAGACATAACGTCTAAAATCTTCTAAATTGAAACATAAAAATTAGAAAGCTCATTGAAAAAAATCCGCGTACCCCGGTCTACCCCGTGTCATAATTTTTTTCTTACGTAAGAGATGCGTTGAAATCTTTCAAATGTTAAAAATGGAATTTTGGCACAGTTTTAACCTTTGCCATTTGAGAAAATAATGATCTTCTGCAAGAAAATCGAGGTCGTTATACTGGAAAGTTAAGTTCTTGACATAAGTTAGTGCTATTTCATACAATAATATTGACAAGCCCGACGTGTGAAACTTTCCACAAATAACAATCAAATGTACTGCGATTTGGAAAATTTTCAAACGTGCTTCCGCTTAGATTCTTCTTCTTCTATTTCCGATTATTATTTATCTAATATATAAAATTCTCGTGTCACAGTTTTCGTTGCCATACTCCTCCGAAACGGCTTGACCGATTTTGATGAAATTTTTTGTGCTTATCCAGTATCTATGAGAATCGGCCAACATCTATTTTTCATCCCCCTAAATGTTAGGGGTAGTCCACTCCTAAATTTTTTTTTGTTCGCACATAACATCTGATCTACTGAACTAAAACAATATGTGTTATCGTAAATCCTTACTTCAATGAGCGACCCGATGGTCAAGTGGTTAGGCGCGTCAGGTTGAAGTTCCTGATGGAATGAGATCGAATCCAGGTCCGCAAGGGTTTTTTCGAACAGCTGCATGTTTTTTTTTTTTTTTTGAATGATTTTAATGATTGTAATGTCCTTATGCAGGTACATCCCCTCATGGGGATCTACCCCATATTTTTTTATAGTACAAAATGACAGTTTTGGTCGGATCTTTGTTAAAATTGGCAATGGGGTCCTTCGATGCTGTAGAATTTTCTTATGGACGTTTGTGCCATTTTTGGGGGCTTTGAATCGATTGTGGCAATAAATGGTTTTTGATTTGCGGCACTTATATTATTTTTTCAAAAATTATATACACTATCAATTATATTATGTTAATTTTTGTACCTTTATAAAATTCTGTATTTTATATCTTGCATTTACGTCAAATTCAAGGTAAAATTAAAAGTCAAAAATTCTGAAGAAGATAAATATATGTTAAAAATTAAAGTAACTATTTTTGTGATTTTCATATTGGTTGTGACCAAAAAACATCATTACAAACAAATAAAATGTATCAAACACCATGAGTGTTGAGTTATTAGGCAAAATCTGCTGTATAAAGTTTTTTTTCACTGCTAGAGGGGGGGGGGGTATGAACGACCATTAAAGTGACACAAATTTTTAAAAAATAAAGGTGGGATCTCCAATTATCTTGCTTCGTAATTTGAACTGTGCAACGGTACGCGATTAGTCATTCAAAAATTAATGAAAAACGTGATCGAAGCCAGGGTTTTAACTGGCAAGTTCAGAGGTGAAAATATACTCATACCACGGATTCCTATTATACCTACAGATGTGCCAATTCAATTCAAACGTATTCAGTTTCCGATTAGATTGGCATTTGCAATGACTATCAACAAATCCCAAGGTCAAACGATGTCTGTTTGTGGCTTAGATTTGAGAACACCATGTTTTTCACACGGACAATTATACGTGGCATGCTCTCGAGTGGGTAAACCATCCAGTTTGTTTGTGTTAGCTAAAGATGGACTAACAAAAAATATTGTTCACGCTATAGCATTAAGAGATTGATATTGTTTAATAGTGTTACTGTCGTAATTGTTTAATTAATGATATATAATTTTAAGGAATAAATTATAATAACTTAAAAATAATGTTTGCCTTTTGTTATTTTTATATTCCCTCATCGTTCACAGCGCTCCATGCTTATTTCACACATATACCACATTCTTACATACATACAATATACACATTCTACCATACATACATACATACTTACAATAAGTATGCTATTTTTTGTCTACACTAGAAATTACTAGGAAATTATTTATATGGCAAAACAACGTTTGCCGGGTCATCTAGTTATTATATATTATTATTATTACTTTTATTCTTAATTCATTAATGAATGAATTAATTTTTTTGCAGAATATTTTTCGTTGAAGATGATAAGAATCCGGTGGAAAGCCAGAACTATAAATATTCTGATTCTGTGCAAAACATTTCCAATTACTTAATGTTCTTTTTTTCTGTTTTATTATTTTTTAGATACATTCCCTCTCTTCCGACCGACTCCGTTACTAGGTTTTCATGATCTTTTCGGTAGCAGTTATTTCATATTAGTTTCTCTTTAAGTGCAACATGATGGTGGTTCCGAGGTTAAAATAGATTTAATTTGGAAAAGAAGCATTACGACAGAACTAAGACAAAAAACAATTTTTAAATATGCAGTGGCAGGGAACACTCGTACCTTGAAAAACATTTTTGGTTTTTTCCCGATATCAATTTGAAAGTCACCCCAAACAGCATTATTTCTACGCTATGGCGAATCCAGCTTCTGGTTTTGGAGTGAGTCCTTTTCGGAAGGGGTATATAAGCAATGGCGTAGCCAAGGGGGGATAGGGGGCCATAACCCCCATGAAGCAACGAAATTATATGTATGAATGCACATGAATAGGCTTAAAAATGTGTGTTTCGTAATAATAATTCGTCACGTAAATAATGTAATATATTTACTAGTCTAAAAAAATAGAAAAGAGACTTTGTAAAAGCGTAAAAATAATGATAAAATATCAGAGACATAAAATTTAAAGTAACTGGAAAATATTTTCTATTATCAACGTACCCAATAAAGATCAATGTGCACGTTGAAATCTCAGAACATCCAATTAAAGTCTACCGTCAAACCTTATTCTAGATACACGACTTCTTCAGAAGAGCTATCCATGATTTCGAAAGTTCCACAAAGACTCCTTTCCTCCTACACAAGAAATCTTTCAACTCCTTTTTGAATAAAAGTAGTTTTGAATATATGGGGTCCTTTCCCCGGCGATCGGCAAATGCTTGACGAATTTAAGACATGGGTTCCAAATTCGCTTTTCAGCCCTTACCTCAAAGGGAAACGTCAGTCTGATGGACTGACTGAAAAATGAAATCTTCTGTCATTGGTGAATGCCGGAAAAGACGACCACTGACAGAGCCATCTGTTACTCTTTCTCTTTTTCTCCCCATTTTACTGGGATTCCTTTTATTGAGCGTATATTTCATTTGCTAGGACAAAGCGAAAATCCGACCACACCCCATCATTAAAGTGAGATCGGAGAGATTGTCTTTCCACTGATGCTTTTTCAATATTATCTTTTAAAGTCTAATTTTTCCAGTCTGAGGCTGGAATCTCATTTAGGACACAAATTATATCTCTATTTAAAAATTAATTTCTTTGTCACAACTTTTCATGGTTGCTCTTCGTTCTTTTTGAGGAAGTAAACTCGCACACATAATACAAATCCAGGCGGGAAAAGCAGGACAAAGCTGTGGCCAGTTTTAAGGAATTTATTTACCTACAAACGGGAGACATCCTTGGAGAATTAAATAGGGGAAAATAATGTTTCACCAAATTTGGAAGTACAAATATGAGTTTCAGTTATTTTTTAACGGTTGCTCCTGCTGCTGCATGGATTTAAGCATTCATAGTTTTTATTAGCTTCCTATATCGTCTTCCTTTATGGCTTGCACTAGTTATTTAGTGGTCAATTAAGCAGAATGGTTCAAATTGAGTTGCCGAAAGCAATTTCAAAGTGAAGTCTTTGCGTCGCGTTTACGTTCAAAGTAGATTAAATTAGCTTTGTATAACATGAGTTTGTACTTTGTAGACTATACATCCTTATACAGACCACTTTGAAGCATACATGTAGAACTGCTAGTATTTCTCTACTGTGGGAACAAAGGAACTAAGTTCATTGAAAAAGAATTAAGGGTGGTACTACATTGTACCACCTCCGAACCTCAACAAAGTGTAATTTTGAATATCACTTTCAAATTTCAAAAGAAAAAAAAAAAAACACATTAATAATAATTTGCTAGCTTTAAGAAAAGTTTTATCTCACAAATGATGTTTCTCATCTGTCAATGGGAAATGAAATCCCTAGACCTATAATGCTGTAATAAGTACAGTCGATAAAGTGCTAGCTAATACTCCCTCTCAAAAAAAAAAAAAGTTTACCCTGAAAAACGAATTAGCTGTTGCATTTTTTTTTCTTAAATTCGGAAAAATAAATATTTTAATAAATTTTAGCCATTCAAGCAATGTTCCATCTTTTTAACAATTTGTCATTTAATCAACAAGAAGTTCTGTCAAGAACTAAACGAGCCTACTTTCCCGTACATCGACATCGGCATTAGCATCTGATCAATATTCTCTTGATTATCTGAAACTAAAAATTATGTCAAACATATCTTTATAGCACTTAAAGCTGATTTCTGAAAGCAAAATATACCCCTCTCATCAGATAAAATAGACACGTAAAAAGTAAATAAACGAGTCAATAAAGTTTTGTCGCACCTTTTAAAGAATGTAACTGTTATAGTTCTTCCGTAGAAAAATTCCAGAATCGTTTTCAAAAGAAAAAAAAATAAATAAAGTAAAAGTACAAAGAACTTCAAAACACATTTTATCAAAGAAAGAAAAAAAAGTCGTTCGTTAATAAAATGTCTTGAATTTCATTTTTAATCCGTTGCCAGTTGTTAAATATAAATAAGGAATAAAATGCTCTCGTGAATGAAAAATTTTTGTTGACAAAAAAAAAAATCGTCTGATAAAAAAAAAATAATAATAATAAATTAAACAAAACAAATAAATAAATAAACAAAAAATCGTCTGCCCAGTCAGTCATTTTTTCTGAGTCTGCATTTCCGCCATGTTTGCGGAGTCGGAGTCGGAATCAGAGTCCTCACAGAAGATTATTCAGAAAAGTACTTTACAATACATTATTTATCAAAACCATTTTCTTACAAAGTTAGTTTGAAGGAAATCCGCCTTGAAGTTCAGAATCAACATTCAATTTAAATTTCTCCATAGGCGCTCATGTTAAAATTTTTTCTGAACGGTTCATCATTGAACGAAAAATGGTTCAAATTGAAAAGTGAAATATAGGAATGAGCCTCTCCGAGATCTTTCGAACAAAAAAAAGTTTATTCAATTCGGACGGTTCACTTAAAAGTTATTAGGTGGGGAAAGGTTGTTTGAACGGTTCAATGTTGAACGAAAAAATGTTCAAATTGAAAATTTAAATACGGTAATGAAGCATCCTTGCCAAGATCTTTTGAACAAAAAAAAGTTTGTTTAAATCGGACTGTTCATTCAAAAGTTATTAGGTGTGAGGGCTTGTTTGAACGGTTCAATGTTGAACGAAAAATTGTTCAAATCGGAAATTTAAAAACGGGGATGAAGTATCCTTGAAAAGATCTTTCGAACAAAAAAAAGTTTGTTCAAATCGGACTGTTCATTCAAAAGTTAGTATCGCGGGACTGGTTGTTTGAACGGCTCAAAGTTGAACCAAAAATTGTTCAAATTAAAAAATCAAATATGGGAATGAGCTGTACTCGCCGAGATCTTTCCAACGGAAAAAAGTTCGTCCAAATCGGAATGTTCATTCAAAAGTTATTAGGGGGGGACAGACAGACCGACCGACAGACCGACACACAAATTCCCCATCTCAATACCCTACTTTCAAATTTTTAATTTTTCGATATTTATTTCATTTTTTTGTTTCTTTTTGACTTTTTTTTACTTGGCGATATTTTTTTTACTTGGCGATAGTTTTTGGACTTGGCGACATTTTTTAGTAGCATTAAGCCAATTTTAATGCTTTTTTCGTCTCTTTTATTTTTAACGGGAAAGCAGGCTAAAAAGTAGTCAGTGAAATGGTTAAAGTTGAATATCTTTATAAATATCTTTGAACCAACGTAACTTTGTGCCAATGAACATTCTTAGTTGTGCTCTAAGTTTTGTTTTTCATTCTTTGCATAAAAACTATAACTTTCTAATAAATTATCTAATAGTTTCTTTACTAACCATTAATTATTGCATACTAGGTAGTTAGATTTATAAACCTGAATTAGTTAATTTAGTTTCTGGCAGCATGATAACCCAATCTTTGTACTTAAATTTGCCCGAAAGAAAATCCTATCTTACATTTTTTGGGGTGGTTACCCCCAGGTTGGTGTAACTAAAAGCTACCCTAAATGAATGCTAGTTTTATCTAAACGAGGGTACGTCAATTGCTGCAATTATTTAGTATAATCCCTAGAAGTTTATCAGGAAAAAATCAGAAAAAGACGTATTGTAACGAGTCCGTAGCACCTTCAACTTTCTTCAAATGAGCATTCCAATCTTGAGGAAGTAACTATAAATTTATTTACAAGTATGTACACTATTTACAATAAGAGCAGAAAACAATTGCTAAACATCAGCAATTAGGCAGCAAACACTACACTGTACTCTCAACAGTAATTCAGCACCACGTATCTAACGTGAACAGTAATTAAGCAATTACAAAAGCAAAACAAACATTCGCCCAAGCGAATAGCGAATAAAACGAGTCACCAGAATCAAATCTGAAAACAACTGACTGACTTGTGTTCAAGGCCAGCTATTTATACACGAAACGTAGTTTCGATAATGTTCCAGCAAAATCCGGAGTATTCCAAATCATTCATAACTTGAAATAATCCATTGAGAAAGTTCTATCAATAAAAAGACAAAGAAAAAAAAAGAAAACACTCCGAGCGAAAAATTTCTTCACGCTTATTAAATGCAGGGCAAGTGTATAAACTACAAAACGTTATAGGGCCGGTATACAAATGATAAAAATGATATCTTCAGATACTTTTGCAACATGACGTCAGATAAAACCAAAACTAATGAAAATGATGCAAGGGAGGAAAAACAACAACTATTTACAAGATTTGTAACAGTATCTGATGATTTGTGCTGATGATTTGTAGCATCATCAGCATTTGTACAACCATAGGTACTCTATCTATTGCATACATAGAAAAATACTGTAGCAGCTCAAAAATAGAAAATTTTAAGACACGGAAAATAAATTAATACAGAACAGTGATTAGCTATGGTGTATTTTATAATACGTTATTAGATTTCAACATTTTGACTCACTTGTTTTCATACACTGTAAAAAATAAACAAGTTCTTACAATATAATATTGATATCCGAGGTTACAGTTTAAAACTGGCACCTCTGCTGCCATTATTATTCTGTAAAAACAACCCTTTATTCTGCCGTGATAAGCGCAAAAGTAGTATCTGCAAACGACTTCAAAATTAGAAATGGATGTTTTAAGTTTTGCGCCTCCATGTATTTGATTCAGATGAAACTTTTAAAAATATTTAAAAAATATATTTCCCATGGACAAATGACCTTAAAACATTGCATTTAGGTGAAATATGTGACTAGGAATTACCTGCTTTACCTGCGATCTTACGATATCGTAAGATCGTAACTCAATTTTGACAAAAAGTGCAGCTACGACTTTTGCGCTTAACACGGTAGTATTGTGTGCAGAGTGGTGCTCCAAAAACATAGGTTTCCGTTTGACTTCTAAATCATTGCGTCTGAAACATTAGCAAAGATTCAGAATTTTTACTTTTTGAGTTGTGTTATTTTTCTCCTAGCTGTGTGTTTGTTTTTAAGAAAGAAAAATTATCAATTCATAAAAGTAATTCAAAAAAGTAATCATATAACAAATATATGAAACGCTATTTCTACAAACGACATTACTTATAGTTTACTTGAAACTAAACAAAGCAAATGAATTTTTTTAGAACTGTTAGCAGATTTATGATGTGTCACATCTATGCAGAAAACGCCTACCTTGAGATCTGAGAGTAAAAACACAATCGATTTCCTTGCTTACTCGCATTTTTCTGTTTCATCTGTTCTACCACTTACAAGGAAAAATATTTTATTTCTGAGCAGATTTCACACCTGGTTCCTCTTATACACTTGATTGACCGGTTAGAGTAGGCATCTCAAGGTGGTGATAATATTGAATCGATTTAACAAGTTGTATGTTTTTCCTTAGAGGGTATGCATTTCACTTAAAGTTCTATGAAAGTAGGGTATTGCGAAAAAATGCTTGTGATGGTCTCCGAAAATTTAAAATAAAGTTATGCAGAAATAATTTTTCAAATTAGAAACTTATGTACACTACTACCTCAACACAGGCGTTGTACTACTTCTCTTATACTTAGAAGAGTATTAACTAACAAAAGATAGTCGAGTACTTGGTTATGATACAATAATTTGCAATGACAGTTAGTTCAACTTGGTGTGGGCAAAATATTTCTTACTGCCTCATAAAAGGCTGAAAGTACTATACCTTTAGTCAAAGTTAGTTATTTCAATTGCAGAATCGGCTCTTATTCTGATGATTCATTAGTTTTGAATACCTTTATTAAAATTTCAGCAAAAAAGTGAATAGTTATTATAGTTATTTTTTCCGCCATAAAATCAATACCGTAAAATGGGGTGTATAGGAACAGCGGGGTCAATCGGAACAAAACTTCCCAACCGTACAAAGAAATTCTTCATAAATATACTATTGGGTATTTTTCGCCATGAATTTTTTTTTTAGAAAGGTAAGATCATAGGAAGTAGGAAAAAAATACTTTTGTCAATCTGGCAACGCTACTGGCCTCTAAAGAGGGCTGCACGTTGAATGCTAGAAAACATCACATTTTCATAGACTGCAAAACTTCATATGCAAGAACAAACCTTCTTATATTTAAAAACTATGAGTGGTATGTTTCAATTATACATGTATCTGAACAACAGAATACCACATTAGAATTTACATTTTTTATAAATTGTGTCATAAAAATGAAGAATTCTGAAAAATGCCATGGGAAAAAAATTTGCGGGGTGAATCGGAACACTTAGTTCTGTTGTTCCAATTCAAACTTATTTGAAGGAAATTGTTTGAAAAATCAAGATTCTAACCCCAATTCTTCTAATCAAGACAGGGACAAGGATTTATTACTGTTTATCCCTTCTCGTGAGCAACTAGATCTTAGAATGACAAAAGTTACAGATTTCAAAAGATTTTTTCTCCAGGAGACTTTTTTTTACTTAAAATAAAAGGGATAAAGTCACATAGACTTTATGTAGTAAACGTCCAGCACACAGACAGTGATGAATAAGCGAAAAAATCTTTCAGGACAATCCCCGAAACCCAGAAATTTCAAAAAACTAAAGAAAAGGCAGAGTTCATCCCAGGAGATGTTATGAAAAAACTTAAGCCAAGTCACAATTGCTAGTTTTAAGGACAAGTACATATTTGTGGACGACATGAGTGACTTCCATTCATGTTAAATCTTTGCATTTCAATTCAAAAGCTTTTCTTAAAATTACTTTTCATTTTTCATAAGTTCAAAATTATTTTGAATTTTCACAAATTATAAACGTTTACTGGTACTGAAATTATACATTTATTTGACAGTAATTATCTGTTCTTATTCTCCCCCATCAATATTACTCATGTTTGTGAGACCTATTACAGATTAAATTGAAAAAAATAAAATATTTAACAAGTGTTCCGATTGACCCCTATCAGCGGGGTGATTCGGAACACCCATAATTTGATATATATTTTAATAATAATTGCTCAAAATCTTTTGTCTTTGCTTGGAATATCAAAAGTAAAGCAAGACCGAAGTTTTTACCCAAAAAATCAAATTAAAAAAAAATCTTTTAACTGCCTTTTTTACAATCAAAGATGAAAAGTGTTCCGATTAACCCCATTTTACGGTACGTCGGTAGTAGAGAAATTTTTAATGGAAGAAAATAAGGAAATAAATCTATGTATAATGAAAGGTTTCAAAATACCTCAGAATTAGATCGTTAATAAATTCAAATATTCTGAAATGTCAAAAAAGTTAAACAGATACAAATCCTGTAACGTTAGAATTCATGAAGCTGTAAAAATCATCTCTTTCTCTGAATTCGAGATTTCTGATTATGATATATCCTAAACAGTGACGTCTTTCAAAAACTTTTTTCGGCATTTCAAAGAAAATCCAAGCAGACTATTTCGCATTTCATCATCTCAGAATCGATTAGATGAAAACTGAAATCTCTCACCTTTTCTCGAGAAGCATTGAATTAAAATATGAAAGTTTCTATCTTCTTCCTCTACTTCTGTCCATCCATCTAATGCGTGGAGATAAATGATTGGTTCCTGGGTGAGGATCGGAGGGTTTTCCGTTATCTTTTTGCAACACTGAATTCTACTGTCATTATTTTTCTCTAATCCATTTCTTTCAATTCTTTTTTTTTTTTTTTATTTGAGTGGAAAAAATTGTCCATTAGCGAGTCCCCAGTTGGAATAGTGGATTTTTGCTTTAGATGGATAAAAAAGTTTGATCAAGTCTATTATGAGTTTCTCCATATAAATTTCATTAGTAAGCTTTGATTAAGTACATTAGAAAGGTTTCCCAAGGTGCATTTTAATGTGTGACCAGCGCTGTCTGCGCTTTCCTTTTTCTTAACACGCCCTTTTTAACATGTTTTTAGAACTGCCATTCTGGGGCTACACTGCAAAAATGAACTGTTGTTTTCACAGTATAATTCTGGCAGCCGAGGTTCCAATTTAAAACAGTAAAATGTACAGTAATAAACTGTAAAACTAACAATTTTAGTTTCTTACTGTAAAATTAGGAATTTTACAGTTTATTTCCGTAAAATTTAGATCTGTTTATACGGTAAAACCAACAGTAATATACTGGCAGCAGATGTTCTAGTTTAACACTAAAAAATGCACAGTAATAAAATGTAGAATTAAAAATTTTCCAGTTTATTACTATAAATTAGCTGTATTAGACTGTAAAAACATTCATTTTTTAGTGTAATGGAGGGGAGGGAGTGTCTGGGAATCGTATAAGCTAGGGGGAAAAAAATCATGTTTTATCATTCGTTAAAAGTATGAACATGGTGAAAAAGGCATGAAAAGAAGGAATTGGAAAGAAAAATGACTGGAACAGAATATTTTTTCTATTAAGGCTTTAAAATGATTTCTTTTCATACACATGCACATACAGTGACGCGCCATATTATTTGACCTATTAAAAAATTATCCTTATGATTGCATTTATGTTATTAAAAATATGATTATGAATGTGTAAATAATATTCAGTTAATAAGGTATTACTTGTGACATCCGGACACGTAAATGAAGTACCTGGATATAAAGAATTTTATTATTGGGGGAAAACATCTAGTGTTTACAACAAATAAATAAATACAAATTTTGTGCGGAGTCATGCTTTTGCAGTGTGCCAATTTATTCAGTGTGTAATGCTGTCTCTGTACTGATTTTAATACGTTTGTTGTAGAGTTAGAAGCACTTTAGTAAAAAAAAAAAAAGAAAAGAAAAGAAAGCAACAGTACGAAACTCAATTTTGCAACTCAGTGAAGTCAGTTCTTAAAACTAGAGATGAACCACCTGCAATACCACATTGGAATTTAATGAGAAGATATAACGAGTATTTCAAGGTGTGAAAATACTTCGTGTTATTTTTTACCTTACTCAAATTCATTTTGCAGCAAAAAAATGTACGAAAACAGTTAAGATTATAATGATGGTAAATTTCGTATAATAATAATTATTATTATATTATAATAGTAACAGTAATAAAACTTTTTGATAATTGAAATAGAAGATGATGCGAATCAAATGGGATACGTCCTACTTTGTTTGTTAATATTTAGTGCTTGGCACTTTAAAAATAAGAAAACATTCAAATGCAATATATTTTTTTTAATTTTCATGTTTTTTGCTTATTTTCCACTAAAAATACGTTCAATTACATGTTTGAGACGGATTTTTATTTTCAAGGCATGAAGTACCCGTCTAGGACGTTGAAAATACCTCCGCGATCGGCAATACGTATAAAGTAAATACTTAAAAACGAAGTTGTTTATCCTTTTTTAACTATGGTAATTTCTTTTTTTTTAAACTTTCAAAGTACTTTGCACGTCCTTCTTTTTCAAAGAACCATGTTTTGAATGCTTAAAAACATTTAGCAGTAGCTTCCACACACACACACGTATGTGACTTGATCCCTCCATACCAAAAAGCAATAACACAAGAAATTGAACTACTGCTCCAGAAACTCGGGAGAGGTGATATAAGTTTCAGAGTCAAGGTTTAAGTTTTTTTGGCTTATGAAATAAATAAAATATATTTGAGTGTAAAAAAAAATTGAAATGCTTAATCTTAACAACCATGGGAAGTTTCTCAGATTTACTCAAAAAAATCTTCATTAGTGGATTTTCGATTATTCGGAGGGGATTAACTAGAAAATGGATTATCTGAAGAGTCTTACGCAGAAATCATTACTAAATCTATTCCACTGTTTAGTAAAAATATTCCGTGCGCTTTTCAAATTTTGTTTCTATTGTTAACATTTTAAAATAAATTAATATCACTCCAAAATAATTTTAGCTTTCATTATGGAGGAATCACAGAAAAGTTATGCAATTAACGACAATGCTTGTGCTTCAATATCAGAGAGAAAAATAAGTTGAAAAATTTTTGGTTGCAAATATTAGCCAAGATTATGAGGATTTCGGAAGGCACAACTTGTAAACTTGTATAAAATTTGGCACGCACTTTCTTAACCATGGATGGCCAATGTTGATAAATAACTGAAATCATAGATAAACGATGAAAAATGATTTACTGTTGACGTGAAATAGTAAATAACGACGATGCCATTAAATGTGCTCTCGGGACTGTTGAGAATAAATCATCTCCAGAAAGAAGAGAAAGATTATAAGCGGAATAATAGTTAAAAATCTGTTGTTAGGCATGCCGGGAATCTTCTTCATGCACACATAGCACACAGAGAAGTCATGAACTAAGCAGAAAAAAATATCCTGAAATCTCTATACAGCAGTATAAAGAAAACAAAACTCTCCCCTTATCCCTATATTATTACTCTTAAACTGTATTCTTTTCAATCTACATTTACTCTTGATGATCGAAACTATTCTATGTATGAAATGTTTTGAATTTCGAACTGAAGAAAATCATCTGCAAGCGATTTTATGTTTAACAAATCACCTTTTACTTTAAAATGAGACATTGTTCTAAAAATTAAATTAGCGAATATGATTTTATTACGTAGTAGTTTTTAATTATCTATTAAAAAAGTGCGATCTTAAAAGTCTTTCTTTAAGGTTTTTGCCGTGTTTCAGTTTTACATAAATTTTGCTTTCGGTTTCGCTGGCTAATTGCTTACTCATTGAAACACTTTAGATAAATTTTCTATTAAAAAGAGTGGAAGTTTAAACTGACTGAAACTGGAAAATTAACATTGGAGCAAAATTAATTAATACTGATCTTAAAACTAATTTACTATTCTTTGTAAGAATAATTAAGTGTTGAACCTTCATATTGTCTGACATTGCAATACCGTTTCAGATATGCATGAACATAGGTTGGACAAATTCTCATTATTTTGGGCAAGTTTCTAGCTTGTATATGTCACAGAGAAATGATGAAAATGGAGATTTCATCAAATCCCTAAGGTGATCAATTCACGAAATATGTTAAAATTACAGCTCTGTATATTGATTTCCCCAAAGAAAGGAAGTGGTTTAATCAAATCCCTTAGTTCCTTTAGAGAAAATTCAAAATAAGAATGTTCAGGTATTAAATGTATTTATGTAGTAAGCCATGTGTTTTGAAATGTAGCGTAGAAAATAAGGTAAAATCATTGGAGTACATATTATTCGCAGGAAATTAATTTGAAAAGTAAATAGGTATTTGAGCCAACATTGTCAACTCCGAAAAGGATGTTTTTATTGAAATTTTAAACATTTTTAGTGAATGAAATTAGTAAATTTTAATTTACATTCATTTTTGTTTAAACTTCTTGTTTATTGGTAGCACATTGACTTACAAAGGACGTTATTCTTTTACAGATACATCTTCTGTTTTACGTTGTATTTCGAACTGGTAAATAATCGAACGAGCGGAACATCTAGCTGTGCAAGTCTTGACTCATTAATTTCATATTTCTAGTGAAACACTTAAAAGATTTAAACAAATTAAGTAATTTCATCAGGGAAATCCTCCAACAGAGATTTACTATTAAGGGGTTACATTACCTCAAAAAAGTCCAAACGACCAAAAATGTTTATATTGAGTGTTTCAAAAGTAAAAGTTATTTAAAAACTTGGTAAAATAGTATTGCTCTTGCTCTTGCTCTAGTATTGCTCTTGCAATAGTACTGCTCTATTTAAAAAGTTATGAGTGACTTTAGGGCATATACGCTATGTGTTCTATTGGAAAAGTGAAACTTGCTTTTTCTTAATGATCAGTTTTTAGTGTTTCCATGTTACTGGAATCACTAAGGATTTTTTTCTATTAAAGATGCAAGTTTAAAACAATATTTTTTGCACTAAGCATAATAGTCCGAGAGCCAGGTGAAAATTTGGTTAACTATTTCTTCTCGATAGATAATTGGCCATACGCATCAGACAAGAGTATCATAAATCCCTATGACCGTCAGCTGCGGCACAAGGGGGGGGATGAGTAGTTGTAACCTCCCACGCTTGAAGAAAAAAAAAAATCCACTCATTTCCTCTCGCCTAAAAATTTACCAGATGATAGCTTATATGTAACTATTGATAAATATATACGTCAGCTGGCTGTATCTCGGTGGAAAAATTGTCAGCTGATACTTTGAAGGTCGTTACGTAGAAGTTAGCTAGAAGCATTTACTGACTACACTGTTCGACAAAAAAAAACCTTGAAAATGCTTCTGGTATTTTGAAGGCTGATTCTTATGTAAAATGACCCCCTGAATCCGAATATGACCCCCGTTTTCCCCCATCACGTCCCAATTTTTTTTAAAACGCCCCCCTTTTTTTTCATTTTTCCTTAGTTTCAGGGCTATTATATTTTTTTTTGGAGGGGAAAGGAGCCTTATATTCACCAATAAATTTTTTTGAAGGTCAAGAGAGACTCAAAGTTTAAAATCATGAGCACCGAGAAAAAAATCGGGAAACTTGGGAGGGGGGGGGGGCGTGGCCCCCCAACGTATTTGAAAAATCACCAAAAACGATCTTTTTATTCTAGTTTCTTTAAAAAGACCTTTAAAACATTTTTTCGGTTCAGAACCAGAGTATAGGATCCGTTCCTATGGCTCCTGGGTCAGAAAAAATTTTCACGCTGTAAAATTAAAAAAAAAAAATAATGCTTTAAAAATCGCACTTTGCACTCGAGTTTTAAAGCAGGTCTTCGGCCAAAAAAAAAAAACAAAATTGTGGCTGATTCTTATGTCAAATGACCCCCTATTTCCAAATATGACCTCAGTTTCCCCCCTCCACCCCCTCTTTCCAGAGAGTTCCCCCCCCCCCCCCCCAATTCAGAGTCATTTTACTAATTCGGAGGGGAAAAGTACATTACGTAGCCCGTTAACATAATTCTAAAAGGCAACAGAGGTTCAAAGTTCAAAATCATGTACATGTGTACCAAAAATATAAACTATGGCGGTGTACCCCCCCCCCCCCAAAAAAAAAAAAAAAATCTTCTTTTCTTGTTTTTCTAAGAGACGTTTTAAACTTTTTTTTTTTTTTTTTTTTTTTTTTGTGAAAAATCAGAGTATTGAATTTTCTTTTCTTTTTTTTGGGGGAGGGGGGAGGTATACCGCCCTAGTTTATATTTTTGGTACACATGTACATGATTTTGAACTTTGAACCTCTGTTGCCTTTTAGAATTATGTTAACGGGTTACGTAATGTACTTTTCCCCTCCGAATTAGTAAAATGACTCTGAATTGGGGGGGGGGGGACTCTCTGGAAAGAGGGGGTGGAGGGGGGAAACTGAGGTCATATTTGGAAATAGGGGGTCATTTGATATAAGAATCAGCTACAATTTTGTTTTTTTTGGCTGAAGACCTGCTTTAAAACTCGAGTGCAAAGTGCGATTTTTAAAGCATTATTTTATTTTTTTTAAAAATTTTACAGCGTGAAAATTTTTTCTGACCCAGGAGCCATAGGAGCGGATCCTATACTCTGGTTCTGCACCGAAAAAAATGTTTTAAAGGTCTTTTTAAAGAAACTAGAATAAAAAGATCGTTTTTGGTGATTTTTCAAATATTTTGGGGGGCCACGCCCCCCCCCCCCCCAAGTTCCCCGATTTTTTCTCGGTGCTCTTGATTTTAAACTTTGAGTCTCTCTTGACATTCAAAAAAATTTATTGGTGAATATAAGGCTCCTTCCCCCCCCCCCCAAAAAAAAAATAATAATAGCCCTGAAACTAAGGAAAAATGAAAAAAAAAGGGGGGAGTTTTAAAAAAAATTGGGACGTGATGGGGGAAAACGGGGGTCATATTCGGATTCAGGGGGTCATTTTACATAAGAATCAGCCTTCAAAATACCAGAAGCATTTTCAAGGTTTTTTTTTTGTCGAACAGTGTAGTCAGTAAATGCTTCTAGCTAACTTCTACGTAACGACCTTCAAAGTATCAGCTGACAATTTTTCCACCGAGATACAGCCAGCTGACGTATATATTTATCAATAGTTACATATAAGCTATCATCTGGTAAATTTTTAGGCGAGAGGAAATGAGTGATTTTTATTTTTTTTTCTTCAAGCTTGGGAGGTTCCAACTGCTTATCCCCCCCACCGAGCCTCAGCTGACATTCACGAGGCTTCATAGTTCGATTTTCTGCTGCGTTTTACTAATTATCACTTGAGAAGAACTTGGTCATATATATCTGTTACTGGCTCTCGGACTATAATATTTGTAACAAAACTGTGGATTGAATCAGGATTTTATAAATTACTAAAATTTTTAAAGCTTGTTAAATCTCTAAAAACAAAATTTTCTAAGAATTCTTTGCAATTTTTTCTGAAAAGGTCACAAAATATTCTACAATCAATATGTAAGAAAATGAATGCACCGATTTTTAGAGGTAACTCTTGTGATCATTTTGCAAAGAGAAATTTTGAAATAAGTACAAAAACAAAAAGCCTTAGGGTTTTTAACAGATTGAAATTGTCCTAAATGTTTCAAATTTTTAAAAAAAGTGGGCGAAATGTTTGTTTGAAAATAAATTATTGTTTGTTAAATAAGTGTAGAAACAAAAGTTTTAAAGAATTACATCTTTTATGCAATTTAAAGAAAATTGTTATAAAGGTACTGTGACCCCTTAACATCTTCCGTGAATTGATCCTCTCTACCTTAGATATTTGACTAAATCTCCGTTTTCCTCATCGCTCTACGACTAAAGCAAATTGTAAATTTCAAGAACGCAGTCAACAAACTCCATCATTAACAATCGTCAAACAACTACTCAAGGTTTACTTTGCATAATGTAAATCTTGAATTATCATTATCTACGAGAGTGAATCAAATGAAAACCTTAAAAGTGCTGTAAAGTTCCGAGAAGTTGTAGGATTTATCCGGTAGATGGCAGGGATGTTCGTTGAAGTTCACACAATGACCACCAGGTGCGGTAGTGACCTTGCTACACACAACGAGCAGTGACTTCAGTTACAATATGGCCGCCCCATTATCAATATGCACCGCGTTAGAACAGCGATCAGTCATTCGTTTCTTGAGCAGTGAAGGTGTCAAACCAATGGAAATTCATCGCAGGATGACAGTACAGTATGGCGATTCATGTTTGTCCCTGCAGCAAGTGTACGAGTGGTGCAGAAAGTTTAAAAGTGGTATCGCTTCAATAGAGGACGCCCAACGACCTGGGCAGGCTCACCGCGTAGTGACAGACGCAAACATTGCGCGGGCAGAAGAACTCATTTTGGACAACAGGCGTATAACACTTAAGGAAATTGCCCAAATGCTGGAGATTAGTTACGGTTCAGCGCAAAATATTGTCCATAATGTGTTGCAGTTCAATAAAGTTTCTGCAAGATGGGTTCCGCGTCAATTGACTTCTGAATTGAAAGAACGTCGCGTCGATGCCTGTGAAGAACTTTTGCGTCGTTTCAACGCCGAAGGTGATTCATTTTTAGACAGAATTGTTACAGGGGATGAAACCTGGGTTCATTACCATCAACCAGAAACAAAAAGAGCAAGTAAGGAATGGCGCCATAGCTCATCGCCAAAACCAAAAAAATTCCGAACTCAGCGATCAGCAGGAAAACTCATGCTGACTCTCTTCTGGGATGTAAACGGAGTAATTTTGGAGCATTACATGGACAGGGGAATGACAGTAAACGCTACTTCTTATTCAAATCTCTTGAAAAATCAACTTAAGCCAGCAATCAGGAGTAAACGGCGAGGACTTCTCACTTCAGGTGTGTTGTTACAGCATGACAACGCCCGACCACATACAGCCCGTCTCTCGGTTCAAACTATCCAGGATATCAAATTTGAATGCCTCATTCACCCACCTTATTCTCCAGACCTCGCCCCTAGTGACTTTCATGTGTTCGGAAAGCTTAAAGATGCATTGGGAGGCAAGCATTTCCAAAGTGATGAAGAAGTGAAAACCGCGGTGCACGAGTGGCTACAGGCACAACCAAAAGAATTCTTTAAACGTGGTATTCATGCGCTTCCAAAGCGGTGGAACACTTGCATAACACGTCAAGGAGACTATGTCGAAAAATGATAAATGTAAGTTTTACTTAGTTGTCAAAATAAATAATTTATAACACTTTTAAGGTTTTCATTTGATTCACCCTCGTATATACATAAAAGACTACTTTTGAAAACGTATAACCGGGGTAATCTATATACATAAAAAACTACTTTTGAAAACGTATGACCGGGGTAATCTTCCAAACTACTGAACCAATTTTAACCATTTTTTCACCGTAGATAGCTACAGTAACAGAGATAAGCTATAATTTATTTCTAAAAAGCTTAGTTTAAAAAAGTTATTATGGAAAACAGTTAATTTTATGTCATTTCCCCATTAAATGATTAAATTTTCAACCCATTGTTGCAAAAATTTGGTGCCATGCAGCAACAATATTGATTGTAATCATATTGAAAATTTTGAACCAAGGCTTCTCTGGAGTAAGTATGGAATTTATTGCCTTCTAAGGATTTTTATATTTATCTGAGCCAACAATCGCTAACGGGTGAAATAAAAAAAATTGATTTTGGCAATAGTTAGAGAACAGAAAGTGTTTATAGTCAAAAAAATTTCTAAATTAGGTACATAAGATGTTTTCACCTCACCAATGCTGTCACGAGGATAGAAACTAATAATGGGACTTATTTAACGAGCAATATTTGGAAATGGTTGATTTCAGTGCGATTGATACTGTAAATATATATTTATTTTAACCAGCGGGTGACCGAGCTCCGCTCGGAGAAAACAGGTATCGAAGCTAACTCGAAGATTTAAATTTTCAATTGTGATTTATCAAAACAATACATGAGATAAGAAAATTTGTGAAACCATAGGTAAAAAGAAAACACAACCCTATTTAATCCATGCTCATCGTAAAATCACACCTAATTTCATTTCATTTGGCGCCTAAGGCGCGGGAGGGGTTGATGAGAATGGATGCAGAGTCCCTGTTTTCCTGTACGCATTTCGTTCCAGTTGGTTTTGACTTTCACTTCACTTCACACTCCAGGTCCCCCCCCCCCCCGTACATACCACAACTCGATTTTTCACCGGGATGGGGCCCTGAAGAACGCTGTGCTCATTTTTGAAGAAGGCGCAAGGACCGAGTAAACCCTGGGGCCAGCACACCCCAGAGGTTTCGTTTCACTTGGAGGATTTTGTGACCACGAACATTTTTAACGTCCCCCAGCAACCATTAATGAAGACGGTGGACCTTTGATCGGCGGCTATATGATCGACCCGAGACCCTCCGGTTACGAGTCCGACGACTTACAGATTGGACTACCGCGGCCTCAGGCCCCTATATAGACGAGCCGACGCATCAAAATCACCACTTTGGATCCAGCGCGTGTGTGAGGATTATCTTTTCTGGCCAGTTATCGCTTTTTGTTAACTTTTTACGTAAATTTAACAAAGCTTGGCAATGTCCCGAAACTTTACTCTGGTAACCCTATTTCCTCAACAATAAAAAATGATTGTGAAAGTTTATGAGTTGGATCCAAAGTGGTGAAACTTAAGCTTGATGCGTCGGCCTGTCTATATAGCGGCTCTACCGCTGCCCATACCCAATTCTAACTTTATTTTGATCGATCTCTTTTAAATTTCAAAAGCAATAACAATTCTAACATGTTGCCAAAAATTATTTGCCAAATACCATAAAAACATAAATTTACGCTGATGGGATTAAATATGAAATCCATTGTTAGCACGCGGTTGCTATGAAACGGTAACAATAAGAGAAATCATAAAGAAAATGGCGTAGTAAGAAATCTTCTCAAACATTTAATGAATCCTATCTGTAACTCCGAACTTTTCGACCGTAGCGCTTCAAAACCGGTGCCAATCGATTCCCCGTGGCCAAAAACCCCAGACCCCCAAGTTTACCGGAGTTTATTAATTCCGGGGCGATTTTCGACTTGACAAACATCTCTCGTATTATCGTATAGGATATACCAAGCTTATAACATTTCCTATTTACTCAAACATTATTTATAGCTTGCTATTTTTTTTTAGCTTGCATTATTTTTTTATAGTTTAACCATAACATAGCCATTGTTTACAGAAGTAGCCATTATGTTTATAGATATGCACTTTAGTGTAGGGAAATTTATGAATGAGTTTCAATAAACCACCCTACACCCACAGAAACCCGGGCAGTGCCGGGTACCCGGCTAGTTGAGGCATAAAGAAACTCTACTGCTCTGCGAAATTCGTTATGGGATGTTCGCGATTAAATATCAATATCTTGAACATCAACCAAACATCACTTTTGCTTGATGTTGCTCGTCAGGTCTACTCGTGAGAGGTACCGTTGTGGAATATCGACTCTCTTACTCCCCCCTTAGAAAATAATAAATAAATAAGAAATGAACTCGGAATCTTCAATGGGTTTCCTAGCAACAGGAACGTGAACAGCGTGCGTTAATTTAAGGCTCTTATGCTCCATGTGGAAGTTGAAGCCTTTATCTCGACTGTTGAAATAATTTCGTATATTGATCTATAGAAGCGTGATTTACGTATAGAAACAACTTGTTACAAGGGGTAATGTTTCGCTTGTCCCATTTGAACCAATGATATGACATTTGCTGCTAATCTTTGGTATGAATTGACAGGTCAGTCGGTACTTTTGACCACCTCTGACAGCGCCACAAAGTAAGATGTTTTAGCTAATAGATCTTTGGTGGAAACTCAGTATCCCATTATTTTCTCTTTTTAAATCCATTCAGAAAGATTTTCGTACGTGAGTTACATTTCTTCATCTGTTTTTTTCCCCTTTCTTTCTTTATCTTTCTTTCCGTACCAGTTTATCTTTACCTTTACTTAATACCTAATTATTATTAATATAAGAGTTTTCTTCTCAAAATATTTTCTTTTAAACAAGTGCTTCGATATTTGCATGTAATTTTAACTCATAGGGAATGATTTTTTTTCTTACTTATACATTATTTATCTTTTTACTTTAAGGTAGAATGAATGCACCATTGCATTCTATAGAAGCACTCACCCATTCAAAGACACAGACGGACGCATCTGAATTTTTGTCCTTTGTATTTATATTAAAAATCAACGTGTTCATTCATGAGTTCATCTGTTAAGGCTTTTTGACTTCTTCTCATTGACTTCCTGAAAATCATTATACCTACCTTAAAAAATTACAATTTAATTGCGTATCGCTAAGTCATTTTTTGTTGGGAAAAACTTCTGATATTATCAAAACTTGAAATGGCGAAAAACATGTACCTTTTGAATTCTTTTGAAGACTATTGATACGAAAATACCAAATAATAATAAAAATAATCACAAAAATAATTAATTACATTTTTTCTTTTGGATAAGCTTGATTTTACTATAATAGAAGTGACCACAGAAAAAAAGGTAAGATATATATAACTCCATCGAGAGGAACGTAACCAAAACCTTATACACTATCATCTTTTTGTATGACCACACTTAGATGATTTACTTTTAAGTTCAATCCGAATTGAATTCAATTAAGGCTACAGTGGACAAATAAAATTGATTTTTTTCAATTATTGATTTATATGTCTAAAACTTTGTGTGCTTGTATTATTGTATATTTACTACATCTAAAAGCATAAAAAATACAAATTAGTGCAAAAACAATGAATACTTTTTTTCAAATTTCAAAATTAAATATTTTTTTAGCAGAATTTCAAAATGTTCCAAGCGTCGCAAATTTTTTTCAAACTTTGAATTTCCACTTAATTTCCAATCATTAGACATGATTGCACAAAACAATGCATTACATGCAATGTTTTATGAGATAGTTTATAAAAGATGGCTGAAAATAAAAATTTTCAGTTAAAAAAATCATATAAATTTTCATTTTTAGCCATCTTTTATAAACTATCACATAAAACATTGCATGTAATGCATTGTTTTATGCAATCATGCCTAATGATTGGAAATTAAGTGGAAATTCCAAGTTTGAAAAAAATTTGCGACGCCTGGAACACTTTGAAATTCTGCTAAAAAATGTTTAAATTTGAAATTTGAAAAAAAGTATTCATTGTTTTTGCACTAATTTGTGTTTTTTATGCTTTTAGATGTAGTAAATATACAATAATACAAGCACACAAAGTTTTAGACATATAAATCAATAATTGAAAAAAATCAGTTTTATTTGTTCACTGTAGCCTTAATTGGAATCAATTTGGTTCAATTAATTGAAATTATCCCTTAATTAGTCGTTTTTTTGGGGCAAAGTTTCATGCTTCGTTCATGCTTTTCGACGACTAGTTTGCCTTTCTGCCCTAAGTTAGACGTGTGTTGTACTGCAATTTTTGAATACACAATAAATAGACCTCTTGATTTATTCGCAGAAATCTTATATATTATTTAACTAGCCTTTATTCTGTTACCACGGCAGATCTTTCTAATTTCTTCACCAAAGTCCATGATTATGTTAGTCACGATGCCGTTTTTGCTGCAAAGAACCTGTCAGTAGTTTCTTTTTTTTTTTGCTGTCGAAATGACATATACTGTCTTCGTCCCCGCTTAATCGGGTAACGGATAAACGAATACCCCGCTTCTACGAATAAAATATCTTGGAACCGATGCCACTGACGTAATGTTAAAGATCCCCGTTTAATCGAATACCCCGTTTAATCAAATAATATTTCTTGGAACCGACAGTATTCGCTTAAGCGGGGCCGTCAGTATATGTATCCATTTACATCTTAAATGCCCAATTTCAACCATAATTTTTTCTTTATACTTTAGGTTTTAAATAAAAGTTCAAAAATAATCTGAAAATATTACACTATTCACTATGGAATGACCCAAAAAATAAGCAAACACAACATTATATTACTGTAAAAAAAAATCCTTAAACTAAATACAGGAAATAATTCATGTTTATCCGGAGGTTTTCCGAAAATCGCATTAGTCTCAATAAAAAAAGCAACATTCTGGACTTTTGGCATGCATCAAATATTTCCTCATCCTGGATTTTGATCAGTGTGCTCGCCCGGACTACCGCAACTGCAATTTCTGCAGCCGCATATAAAATGTGGCGATGCTTCGACGTTCTATTGCATAATGGCTTCCAAAAGCAATAGCTTTATCTGGCGCAAAGATTACTTCTTGTACCTTTGGGAAAATAGGGAATGGGAATTGCTGGATGCAATGTTCTTACTTTTTCATTTTTGGGTTGTTTTTCGTTGTCAGTCACATCTGCAAATACGACTCTTTTTTTTCTTTTCTTCTTACATCGAATCCTTCTCGCTATTTTTTTCTTTCTTTTTTCATGAATAAATAAATAAATCCATTGTTTTCTTCTCGTCTTGGTTCTTATGCTCCATTGCTTTTTTAGAGCTGCCCGTGTCATTTTCGAACATCGAATGCACCTGTCATGGGGCCGAGAGTGTTTAGCATGATATTATCAAACTCGGATACTGATGGTAAATCACAGTTCAAGCTTTATTGCTTTGAGGTTAAAAAAAAAAACTCGTTGAATTCATGGAAGCGAAAGTAATGGTAACACATACACACTGGCGAGCGTTTTTTGGGGGAGGGCATTTTAAATTAATTGTTTTTTACACACCCTTTTGCAAGAACAAATGAATCGCAAACGCTATATTCGGCTGCAGAAAAAGAACACTACATTTAATTAAAGTGAATTAATAAAGAAGACTATAAGATAAAGGCAAATAACAGAAATAAAATGAAGATTCATGTATTATTCTCGTAACTGAAAAATCGTTTCGTATTTAATTCACATAAAGCAATTAATAAGTGGTACATTGAAAGTGGCATGCTTATCCATTAAATCCATCACCTTTCTACTACTATTACTAAGCAGCCTTAATGTTCGACAGCTGACAAAAGCAAAATCTTAGTGTTGCTGAATAACATAAAAGGCAACCATATTTGTACAGATTGTTATTCTTAGAAAAAAAATTTCTCGTTAAAATGTATGTTTTTGGTAAAATTTCCATTGCGAATTTTTTTCTACGTGATAGTTAATCTTGCGAAAATAAATCTTATTCAAAGCTATTTCTTACTTGAATATTTTTTCGACCACTAGTGTTCATTATAGACCTATCCGATTTTGCATGTAATCCTTTGTAACTGATCCATTTCACTCTGATAATAAGAAGCTTTGTCTTAGCTATTCTGAAATCCAGATTATCTTCAAACTCTGCGGATAATTTTAGAAGAAGTACAGATGATCCCTCCAATCCAATTTGATGGTACTTATTCTGCGATTAAAATCAAACTGATGTATCATTATTCTCTTTTGTATCATGGGGTTTCATTTTTAATCCGTTGCCAACAATTAAAAACAAACAAATAAATAAATATACTTCAGAAAATACATAAACGGATAATAGAAAGTTCTCAAAAATGATTTTTCTGAAAAAAAAAATCGTCTGTAAAAATAACAAAAAGAGAAATACAGATGATACCTCTAATCCAATTTAATGGTACTTATTCTGCGATCAATGTCTAACTGACGTATCATTATTCTCTTTTGTAACATTGAAAAAAATAAATCTTTTCTCTTACTGTGTTTCTATTTCCTTTTTGCAAAAAGAAATTGATATAATGCCGAGCTTTGGGTATACATCGCATGAAGAATACTTGATATTTTTAATAGTTTCCAAAAATACATGTATATGATTATTTAGTTCATTAATTGTGACCGCAACAATGAGGCATCTCTCTCATTACATGAACTTTCACAAATTATATGAAAGTGCGTCTGCAAGAGGAAAGAGCAAATACTCAACATTTGAAGCAGAGGGGGGGGGGGGGGGCATGTCAAGAAGAGTGAGTCCTTGTTTTCGTCTCGTCTATGTTTTTGTTCATATTTTTTTAATGTTTCTCAAAATGTTTTCATTTTGACAAAAATCTTCAAAACTCCAGGTTTTATGTCTTTTACTTCTTTTACAATTGCCCTTTTTGATACCTCTTTGACCTTTTTCTGATAGTTTAGCGCAGTATAACCTAATAAGGCTCTTGTACAATTAAACGAAATGAAACCAACCAACCAACCCAGAGAAATGAGCTCACTTGCCAAAAAATATTTTACCTGTAACATTATTAAAAGCATGAATTTTATGTAACATCTAAGAGTGCGAAATGTACACAAAAATGTTTAAAACATTTTGTTATTTTAACCTCAAAAGACAAAATAACAGCAACTGACAGATGGAAGGTGCTTTAGCAATTTTTTATGAGCTTTGCGAAGTATTATAATTAGCCTTTTGAGCAATGTGATATGATAGGATCAAATAACTGCGGCTCCTAAGCTGCACACTTTGAATACATCGATATAATGTGCGTTATAATAATTCTTTCACAATAGAATCCTGCGTTGCTGCATAAATACACCGATTCGGCATTGAAGATGCAGATAAACTAGGTCTTAACCTTTTTCTCTCTCCGTTTATGGAAGATCAAAAATCGTTTTGATACGAGTACCTACTAAGCTCAGTTGAACTTGCTTTTGCAGTTTGTAGTATGACTCAGAGAATGATTTAGCTCGGCTTAAGGTGGGCTTAAGTTCCCCACAAAAAAGTCAATTAGTTCAGGCGTTCACAAAGTGGGTACGCAAGAATATCGAGAGGTGGTCACGAAATATCTACAGTACCCACATGTATAATACACTAGGTGGCCAAAAGTATCCGGACACTTTCAAAAATTCACATTTTTACATATAGCTCGAGAAATAAGTGATCAATTGTTCTTTAACTTTAGTCATACAAAATATAGGCTTCACCGAACATTTCGAAGTTGAAATTAAATTACCCTTGCGTTTGGGGGACTACAATAAGGGGGTTGAAAGAAAAACCGCTTTTTGACCATAACTCTTCGAAAATAGCTCGGAATAAGCTATCAATTTCAGTAATTAATTAGCATACTATGTATAATTACTGTACAAATTTTTATGAACGTACCACTCTTACTTCTGAAGATATGAAACATTTTTGAAAAAACGGCAATTTTATTTGAAGGGTTTTTGCTCATAACACGCAGAGTTTTTGATCAAACCTTATCACAACTTCAGGAAAGATGACAAAATACAAGAGAAAGAACATACTAAAGCGGTAAATAAAAATATTAAAAATTCGATGAGATATGAACGTTAAAAGGAAATAATTTTTCACGGCGCATGCGCGAACGACAGAAATTTATAACTACAAAAATATTGTAGCCTGATTTATACTGCATCTTATAAAAAAAGTTCCAGTTGAATATCATGAAAAATGAAAAAGATATCAGCGATCTAGTGAGCTGTATTTCATTCATTTCGCAGACAATACATAAATAGTGAGGGTCTGTCCACAAAGAGCTATTTTTAAATTAAAGGTTATTGCGTCGTCTTTCAAAACCAACGTTTCAGAGGGTGTCTGGATACTTTTGGAAACGTACGTATAAGGTCTTTTTGGCCGAACAGACGAAATGTGACTTCTATGCAGAATATAAATTTTCAAACTGTATACAATTTAACATTGAAAAAAAATGATCGATTGTCACCACACTATTTGTGGACAACCCCTTACTATTTATGTATTGTCTGCGAAATGAATAAAATACAGCTCACTAGATCGCTGATAGCTTTTTCATTTTTCATGATATTCAACTGGAACTTTTTTGATAAGATGCAGAATAAATCAGGCTACAATATTTTTGTAGTTATAAATTTCTGTCGTTCGCGCATGCGCCGTGAAAAATTATTTCCTTTTAACGTTCATATCTCATCGAATTTTTAATATTTTTATTTACCGCTTTAGTATGTTATTTCTCTTGTATTTTGTCATCTTTCCTGAAGTTGTGATAAGGTTTGATCAAAAACTCTGCGTGTTATGAGCAAAAACCCTTCAAATAAAATTGCCGTTTTTTCAAAAATGTTTCATATCTTCAGAAGTAAGAGTGTTACGTTCATAAAAATTTGTACAGTAATTATACATAGTATGCTAATTAATTACTGAAATTGATAGCTTATTCCGAGCTATTTTCGAAGAGTTATGGTCAAAAAGCGGTTTTTCTTTCAACCCCCTTATTGTCGTCCCCCAAATGCAAGGGTAATTTAATTTCAACTTGGAAATGTTCGGTGAAGTCTATATTTTGTATGACTAAAGTTAAAGAACAATTGATCACTTATTTCTCGAGCTATATGTAAGAAAGTAAATTTTTGAAAGTGTCCGGATACTTTTGGCAACCTAGTGTACAATATAGACGGCTGTTACGCGAAAATCCTAATTATTCAAAGAGTGCCGCGCATCGGAAAGTTTAGGAACCCTTGAATTGGCTTACTGATATAAGGCTATTACAATTGGGGACATAGTTGCAAGAAGGGGACATTTTAATCTTTTTTTCTGGTTTTCCATTGAACTAGATGAAGAAAAAATACTATTTTTAGAACTAAACATTATTTAGATTTTTGTTAACAATTAAACATTTTTTTTGGAATATTGTACGTATTTGGAGTAAAAACAGGATATCTAATGTATGAATAAGCACATCATTTATGTAAATAACATTATATTTTATTGAAATATCATTGAAATTAGTTTCTTAGAGGCATATTCTAACTAAATATAAAGAAAAAATATTTTTGAAGGAAGTTTTAAGATAGTTTTTTGAAAAAAGTTTTCTTTTTTTAATGGAACCGTCCCTTTCTTCCAGCGTTGTCTTCAATTGTTTCTGCAAGAAGAGCATCATCAGAGAACGTATCATGTATCTTTGACCAAATTATCTTCCTCGTTCAGTAACATGTAGTGCTTTTTTTTTTCTTTTACTTGTATAATAAGCCCTCTTTCGAAACTTAAAATTCGTCTCTTCATTAAATTATACTTCTCGAAATTGTAACATAGAATGTTTAAACAACAGCAAAAGCGTTGAAATAATATGTATGTATTGTGATATCCTCAAGATCGGATGCAAATTTTATGTGCTTATGATAACCCGAGTCTTAGAGATGTATCCAGATGATTTAACTCTTATAGCTGAGGCTGAGATTTATGTAATTAATACGCTTTTATTAGTTACACTTGTGGGTTTGTATGTAACTCAGAACTAAAGATAAAATTCACGATATTTATAAATATAAAAGTAATATATTAAAAATTTTATTAATACTAAAGGCTAAACTATATTACACTAGCTGACCCGGCCACGCGTTGCTGTGGCAAAGGTATGGGTTAATAAAATAATAGTAATAAAATAATAGTAAAAAAAAAGCTATAATAGTAATAATTTGAAAACTTATGAATGCAGAGAGGTACGTTTAGAAAATACAATTCTGAGTAAAATCACTCTAAGTTTTAATATTACACAGGTGAAAGTTTACAAATTACAGTAAAACTTTTTTTTATTACAATACAATTGAAATACAAAATTCCAAAAAAAATGAATATTGTATAACTTAAAAATCCGAAAAGATACGATATTTACGAAACAGTCGAATTTTGAATCGCAAACTATGAGGTGTATATTTATGTTACAAAGCAATGTGACGGTAAAAATTGTGTGTATAGAAATAATTTTAATTTTCTTACCATAAAACAGTACATTTTTCCCTCCTAAGAATTTGTTTTTTGAATAGTAAATACCAAATGTATTGTTGAACGATAATTTGCAAATTTATTGCTGCAGATGGATAGGATTAGCAAATACAATTCTGAACTAAATCACTAAAAATTTAAATATTACATAGGTAAAAGATCGCATAATGCAGTTAGCCTTTCTTTGTCTAAATACACCTGACATAAAAATCACTAAACAATATGAATATTTTATAACTCAAAACTCGAAAAAGGTATGATATTTTTCACTAAAATAATTTTCCTAAAAAAATATTTGTACCTAAACATGAGTGAAAAATATTTTTTAAACATACAAAATAGCATATGTTAAGTATCTAAACTGCTTTAATAAATTGAATTAAGTAAAGGAGAAGTCAGCAAATAATACTTTTCCGAATATTGATTTAATAATACTTACACGCACAATTTAAATTAAGAGAATCGGGACGAATATGCAAGAAACCGATTCGACATCCTTGATCGTTACTACTACTGCTTTTTGCTTCCGATGCAACTGACAACCCAGCAGCAGATTTTATCTTATAGAAGCCAAGAATATAGAAAAGCTGGTAGCTAAATAGATAATTTGCAATAAAAAATATATTGCGGTCCTAAATTGAGATAAAAACTATCCTATCATTTAAGTTGGACCAAACTGAAACTGCGTGCAAAATTCGGTTAAAATCGGTTCAGTAGCTGAGGAGTCCATTGGCCACAAACACAGGGACACGTAATTTTTATATAATAAGATGTTGATGTGTTATAAGTGTTTCAGTTGTTTGTATGTAACTCTGAATAAAAGATAAAATTTACATTCTTTGCAAATATAAAAGTAGTATATTTTTTACTATTATTAATACTAAAGGCTAAACTATATTGTATAAACTATATTACTTATATCTGTACCTCAGAACCAGACTAACGTAAGTCCATTTTTGTAACTTTTCAGGATAAGGGAAAAACGATGGTCGGATGCATGCAAAAGATGGGACTCGTGCTATTTAAATACTGCTAAATAATTGTGAAGGAATTTGTTTTATAGAATAACATTCTCATAGGTGGATACAGAATAAGATTCTACGTACAATGAAGCAATAAAGTGAAAATTGCCATTTTGGGACTGTCGTCGTTCTGGTTCTGAGGTACAGATATTACATGTTGATGTACATTTATTATAAGAGCATCTAAAAGCGTATTTTTTAGTTTTTTAAAACTAATTTAAAGATTATTTTTAAAATAATGATGTGACGATTATGATTTTTTCAGTATGGATGATAGAGCTATTGGTAGCAATAGCTCCAAATATTAGTCCTTTGTTAGAGTCAGGAAATAAAGAAGTGAGACGAAAATACTTAATTTTGTCGTTGTTGGAATCATTAGGAAAATATACTCCTTTGTAACTCTGAAGAACTTTTTATTTTTTATTATTTTTTCTGAGTATACTGCTATCAGGCTATGTGTTCCACAATGCTTTCTACAAGGCAATTTCTATACGCAATATAATTATAAAGTAAGTATAACATAGGGCAATTCCGAAATACGTGTTGGAAGGTTTCACAATAAATTTGTTCCTTAGTGTGTTGGGCTTGTTCAATTGCATAGTTGGGGCAAAGATAAGTGCCAGCAATTTAGTTTGCTTGCTTTGCTTTTGAGAAATTCTCATCATTTCCTCAGAACATTACTCAAAAAGTCTTCTTCCCAACTAGAGTGTAGCGATCTTAGAAGAGTCTAGTTCAATTCGAATTCATACTTTAATGCATCAATGTTATACAAGCTTTAAGAATGTATTGCTTCCTGTTTATTACCTATAAATCTTAAAATCACGTTTACGCTATAAAAATTCAGTCGTATGAAGCAAGGTATTCAAAACAAACTATAAACTCGAGCGAAAGGACTGCTTTTGAGAAATAACGCCACATATGTAGTAAGTGAGACAGATCGCTGTGGCAAAAGTAACATTTCGAAACATATTCAAACGGCACGTACGTTTGAAATACGTGAGCACAACAGAATCTAAGGAAAGCGGCCGAAAATCCGTGTGCTGCTGAAACTAACGAGATGTTTTTACCCGATGAAAAGCGGATAATGTTTTCTCTGAAAGATACGGGATTGCTGACATGCTTCCAGTGATGGTATTGCAATGTTTTTTGTTTTTTTTTTTTTTTTTTTCTTGCGCTGGAATGATCCAGAAAAGCGCTAGATAATACTGTTTTTCTGTAAAATTGATGTTAAAATGTTAAAGTTATTTCCATTTTATAATTTAGTTTTAGTTAGAGGTAGTAACGATATTGAAAATCTTACCGATTCCTATGTTGACACCGTTGTTAGCAAAAAAAGAAAAATAAGTAAAAGACAAGATCTCGAATTCCATTTCTCTTCATGACTTGAATTAAGGAATTTGCTTGTATAAACTATGGATACATTGCTAATACTGCTTAATTTTATCACTAAAAAGAGCTCCGTAACAAGGTTTTTAAGAAGATAATAAGAGCTTGGTTAAAATTCCTCCAAACCTCTTAAAGAGCTGGATAACATTGCCTTTTTGTGAAATAGGATTTAAAGATATAAAATTGCCGTTTTTAGCCTACTTTCCCGTTAAAAATAAAAGAAAGACGAAAAAAGTATGAAAAGTAGCTTAATGCATCGAAAAAATATCGCCAAGTTAAAAAAAATATCGCCAAGTTAAAAAAATAAATAGGTAAAATGAATATCGAAAAATTAAAAATTTGAAATTAGGGTATTGAGATGGGGAATTTGTGTGTCGGTCGGTCGGTCGGTCTGTCTGTCACCCCCTAATAACTTTTGCATGAACATTCCGATTTGGACAAACTTTTTTTTGTTGGAAAGATCTCGGCGAGTACAGCTCATTCCCATATTTGATTTTTTGATTTGAACAATTTTTGGTTCAACTTTGAGCCGTTCAAACAACCGGTCCCGCGATACTAACTTTTGAATGAACAGTCCGATTTGAACAAACTTTTTTTTGTTCGAAAGATCTTTTCAAGGATACTTCATTCCCGTATCTACATTTTCGATTTGAACAATTTTTCGTTCAACATTGAACGGTTCAAACAAGCTCTCACCCCTAATAATTTTGAGTGAACAGTCCGATTTAAACAAACTTTTTTTTGTTCGAAAGATCTCGGCAAGGATACTTCATTACCGTATTTAAATTTTCAATGTGAACATTTTTTCGTTCAACATTGAACCGTTCAAGCAACCTTTCTCCACCTAATAACTTTTAAGTGAACCGTCTGAATTGAATAAACTTTTTTTGTTCGAAAGATCTCGGAGAGACTCATTCCCATATTTCACTTTTCAATTTGAACCATTTTTCGTTCAATGATGAACCGTTCAGAAAAATTTTTAACATGAGCGCCTACTGGGAAATTTAAATTGAATGTTGATTCTGAACTTAAAGGCGGATTTCCTTCAAACTAACTTTGTAAGAAAACGGTTTTGATAAAAAATGTATGTTAAGTACTTTTCTGAAAAATCTTCTGTGAGGACTCTGATTCCGACTCCGACTCCGCAAACATGGCGGAAATGCAGGCTCAGAAAAAAATGACTGACTGGGCAGACGATTTTTTGTTTATTTATTCTTTTTTTTTGTTTAATTAATTATTATTATTTTTATTTATTTATTTATTTATTTTTTGGCAGACGATATTTTTTTTTGATTACAAAAATTGTTCATTCACTAGAGCATTTTATTCTTTATTTATATTTAATAACTGGCAACGGATTAAAAATAAAATTCGAGACATTTTATTAACGAACGAGGTTTTTTTTTTCTTTGATAAAATGTGTTTTGATGTTCTTTGTACTTTTATTTTATTTATTATTTTTTTTCTTTTGAAAAAGATTGTGAAATTTTTCTACGGAAGAACTATAACAGTTACATTCTTTAAAAGGTGAGACAAAACTTTATTTACTCGTTTATTTACTTTTTACGTGTCCATTTCATCTGATTAGAGGGTTATATTTTGCTTTTAGAAATCAGCTTTAAGTGCTATAAAGGTATGTTTGACATAATTTTCAGTTTCAGATATTCAAGAGAATATTGATTAGATGCTAGAATGCCGATGTCGATGTACGGGAAAGTAGGCTCGTTTAGTTCTTGACAGAACTTCTTGTTAATATGTTTAATGGCGAAAATAACAAGTACATTACCAATTCCAATTCCGATGCTGATATTAAAGGGGAGGGGGGAGAGAATTCCTAATTTGATTCCGATTTTTGATATTTCTGTTCAGGATTTTGCTTAGAAACACTGTGGATACAATTCTAACTCTGCTTAGTTTTAACAAAAAACTAACGTTGAAAATAATCTTTTTGTGCATGTGCGAAAAGCTTGGTTATAATTTCTTTCAATACACATAAGGGATTTGTTTTATCTTTTACGGGACTATTTCTCAGACAAAATAGCGGATTATGCAAGTTTTATACATTCTCTGTATATCAAGATATGGCCAAATAATGTGCGAGTTATCTTCTGGTGAATAAGTGTTTCTAAATTTCAAAAGTTAATAAGACAGAAAAAGAGTGAAATTAAGTTTGTGCTACAAAAGGGTACTAAGAATGTGGTTCAGATAAAAAATCATAAAACAAGTATATTACGAGGTTTCAACCAGAAGGAAAATTGAATGACAAGTAATAAATCATGATAAAAAAAAGAAGAGAAATTTAATCTATTGAATCAAAAATATAAACCCTTTTAAAGTTAGAAAATGCTTCGAATATTTCTAGCGACTATAGTACTTCTTAAAGTCGAAATTCGACCAATTGGAATTAATATCTCTCCTAATCGTTTTGCTTTTTCTCTATCTCTTCTCTATCTCTACTAATAATAAAGCTGAAAGTTTGTCTCTCTGTCTTTCCTTCTGTCTTTCCTTCTGTCTGTCTGTCTGTTACGCGCGTAGCGCCAAAACCGTTCGGTCGATTTTCATGCCACTTGGTACAAAATTAGTTTGTAGCATGCAGTTTTGCACCTCGAAGCGATTTTTCGAAAATTCCATTTCGTTCTTTTTCTATTCGAATTCTTAGCGGAAATTCGATAAAATAGGGAAGAAATATTTTATACACATTTTCAAGTCTTATGTCATTCGAAAGCTTGAAATTTTCTGCACAAAATGAAGTTTTTTCGAAGTTTCTACGATCATCAGGAGAGCTGTAACAATTGTTTTTAGAATCCCGGAATTCAAGGCTTCAGTAAAGCAAGCCAAACGATTCTAAAATGGTTAATGAAATGAATTATTTTATCAACGGAAATCAACTTTTCATGCTGTTACTATGGTTACGTGTTCATACTTATTTTTGTTTCGTTCTTTTTCCAGGGTTGCCAGAAGTAGTATTTTTGATACTACGGTAGTATTTTTTCGGCCCAAATAAGGAGCGTAGTATTTTTCTGGCCACCCTGTTTCCAATATACTAATGACTTAATTAAAAGATTTGGCGGATTTTTTTTCCATTTTTATAGATTTCGCATTTCAGCAATATTGATTTTGGCAACGTTTAGAAACAGTAGTAGGAGCGTCTATCGCCCATTTAGCGAGAAAGGGGTACCCAAAGCACAAAGATTAACCAAATATCGTATAAATTGTGACATTGCAACGTTCTTTTTAAAGTGTTTCATTTCGGAAAATGTATTGTTTTGTTTTTAAAGCTGGGAAAGGAAACTTTCTTCTTCTTTCAAATTTTGGTAAGATTTCTGTTGGTTTCTGTGAGCAACAAAATTGTTCTTATTTTCTCTTTTGGCTTATTTTTGTGCATCTCCAGTTGGGGTTTCATTTGAATGTCACAAGGGGATGCTTTACCCCTTTTTTGGAGTTAATCAGTGTTAATTTCAATGCAGATGAATTGGCGCGACCACTTGGCGATATATCGCCAAGCCTTTGGTCGCGAAGTATTTGTCGCCAATTTGGCGACATATCGCCAAGTTGGCGAATTTTTTTTTTTATTTGGACTCAATTTGGCGCTATTAGCGATATTTTGCCAATTTGGCGACAAATTTGCGATTTTTTTAAAAACTTTTTTTTTGGGGGGGGGGGGTTCAATTTGGCGCTATTGGTGATATTTTGCGAAAAATTCGCTGAATGATGTTAAAATCGGCGATATTTTGGAGATTAATCATTGTAAAACATTATTTTGCATTGTTTCGTGGCAAACTAGGGATATAAATGTTTGAATTGTTATCTTACTCCCTCCAAGCACTATTTTAGCACTTAAGGCATCTACTAAGAAATGTACACGTAAAAGGAAGTAGTGTAGGGCCCATACCAAATTTTTATATCATACTTTGAAGGAATTGTAGTTGAATTATAACTAAAATAGAGTATTTTTTCTGCTATATTAATTATTTTACAAATGAACTTTTAATTTTATACCACGGGCAAAGCCGTGCGGGTACCGCTAGTAATACAATATATTTGCTTCCTACTAGGAGGCTAGCCAAAAATACCTTTTTTACTTACTTTTCGACATCGATGTAGGTTTTTACATAGAAAAATAATGCTACATTTTTAATCGCTGATTGAAAACATTCCAAAGATCAATCAATCTCTATCTCTTCTTCTCTATCTCTTCTCTACTAATAATAAAGCTGAAGGTGGTTCTGTCTGTCCTTCTTTCTTTCTGTCTGTCTGTCTGTTACGCGCGTAGCGCCAAAACCGTTCGGTCGATTTTCATGCCACTTGGCACAAAATTAGTTTGTAGCATGTAGTTTTGCACCTCGAAGCGATTTTTCGAACATTCCATTTCGTTCTTTTTCTATTCGAATTCTTAGAGGAAATTCGATAAAATAGGGAAGAAATATTCCATACACATTTTCAAGTCTTATGTCATTCGAAAGCTTGAAATTTTCTGCACAAAATGACGTTTTTTCGAAGTTTCTACGATCATCAGGAGAGCTGTAACAATTGTTTTTAGAATCCCGAAATTCAAGGCTTACCTTCAGTAAAGCAAGCCAAACGATTCTAAAATGGCTTTGCTCGCGAATAAAATTTGTTTGAAAATAGAGATGAAATGAATTATTTTATCAACGGAAATCAACTTTTCATGTTGTTACCATGGTTACGTTTTTATTTCGTTCTTTTTCCCTTAATAATTTTAAAAATGTATTTGTTTTTGTAACAATCCAAACTCCAAGCCTTATTAAAATTAGTCAAATGAAATATTAAAAACCGTGATAAGATGGCACCTGTCAATCAAATGAGAAATCGAGTCCTTTCCTTAAAATACAGGATACCATTCTAAATTTATCGTCTGCAAAACATATTTTACTTCATTATTAATTTATTTCAATACTAGCAAAAATACCCGGCGTTGCCTGGGCCAATAATGATTTATAGAAACAATTCATACTCACCTTTGGGTTTTTTTTCCTGAACTCAAAACACACCAAGTTTTGGATAACTTTTTTGGGATACCTAGGATAATTTTACTCCCCTCCCTACTTTATGAAAATATATTAAGTATTATTATGTCACTAATTTTTGTCTCAGAGAAATAGTCATCAAATGCTGAGATATTATTGCTGACCATAAAATGACGCTAACAGTTTTTGAACTCAATGATTTCGAAATTAATAGGGAACATTTGACAATTATTTGTGCAAAAACGCAAGTTAATGGTAATGTAGTCTTGTTTAAGGGTTTGATTAATTTAATATGCGGATTACCTTACGTTTTGACATAATTTTAAAAAGGTTTTTATTGGATACATACGGAATATGCCAACAAAAGAAAAAAAACTGAACGTTTCGAACGTGGGAGTATTATTTCGATGATTAAGATTTTTCCACAGTCGATAAATATCAGACAATAATCATTTTATTTTGGTTACGTTGTGTAAGAAGTACAGTATTATTGCGTAGTCTTTGGCACAAAAACTGGCGTTAGTTGAAAAAAATCTCCGTGCATCTCAGTTGCTAAAATCTTGCATTTAGCATTTAGCACCCCAGAGACCCCTGTACCTTCCAATTTGCTTGGATTTACCGGTTATTAAAATCTTGCAACAAATTTGGCAAAATTCCTGTTCAATTGGATACTAAGTAACTGGCCAATTGTAAATATCCCCAGAAAGTGCCAAATCAACGAAAACAAATTTGAGAAATGCCGAAAGGTTGTATTTAAAGCTCCATCAAATTGGAAATAATGAACCTAATTCATTTATTAGTTGCCAATCTCATCTAGCGATTACGTTACCGATATTCTAAAACATATTTACAAAACTCGCGAAAATAATTGATGCAGTGAACAATTCTTACTACAGAAAATACTGTAGAATACAATTTATACTACAAAATAATATTTGCACGTTTCAAAGCACAATAAAAAAACACATTGCTTACACCACAAAATGTTTTGAATACAAATCATGGTAAAAGCTCGTTAGCGAGCGGGCGCGCGAGCGTCTCCAGTGTCTATGTAGGAACTACTTTGATATATGCCCCAAATCGGAAATTTGGCGACTTTTTACTGTCGCCAAGAAAAATACCTGTTTTTGTTGTTGCCACAAAAAACTTGTTGCTACAAAACTTTAAAAAAAACTCAAAAAATAGTACAAAACTCAAGAAAATACTAAATTTGGCAACAGCAAAAACCTAAAAGCTGGAAAAAACCTAAATTGGCAACACCAAAATAAGAAACAGCAACCCTAAAAAGTCCGGAAAGGAGTGCCAGATTTGGCGCGTAATTTTTGGGGGGGTATATCAAAGTTATACCTCTATGGAAAAGCCATGAAGCTGAAAAAAACTTTCTTTTTGATTTGACTTGAGAATAGCCTTGAAAACTTAATGCGAAAAGCGGAAATGATACACGCAATTCTAGCTATCGACAGGGAGTTGAGATGATGCACTAAATATTGAATTAGTTTGTTGAAAGTCTTCACGGATTTATGCGAAAAATGTACCTTAAATTGGAATGAAAAAAGCGCTACCAATCGAACTTTTTCGAATATCGTTATACACTATAGCCTATGTGTTATTCTGATGTATAAGCTACATTATGGTAAAAGTTTCATTAAAATCCATTCAGTAGTTTTTGCGTGAAAGAGGAACAAACATCCATCCATCCATCCATCCAAACATCCAAACATACAAACTTTCGCATTTATAATAGTAGTAAGATAAATTGCAGCAAATGGCTTGAGTGAACGAATTTAGCTTTTAATTTATCGTTTGCTGGTTGATCTTTGTCGATGTTTATTGTTTTTATTATCATTGAGAAGAATAATGCACGAAATTTCTATGACTAATACTTAAAATTTTTAGGATCAGTTGAGTTTAAAAGAAAAAAATTGCTCCAAATATACTTTTGCAATGAGATTATTTATTGTTGGACTGTAATTTGCAGCAATAATTGCATTTCTCTACTAATAATAAAGCTGAAGGTGGTTCTGTCTGTCCTTCTTTCTTTCTGTCTGTCTGTCTGTTACGCGCGTAGCGCCAAAACCGTTCGGTCGATTTTCATGCCACTTGGCACAAAATTAGTTTGTAGCATGTAGTTTTGCACCTCGAAGCGATTTTTCGAAAATTCCATTTCGTTCTTTTTCTATTCGAATTCTTAGCGGAAATGCGATAAAATAGGGAAGAAATATTTCACACACATTTTCAAGTCTTATGTCATTCGAAAGCTTGGAATTTTCTGCACAAAATGAAGTTTTTTCGAAGTTTCTACGATCATCAGGAGAGCTGTAACAATTGTTTTTAGAATCCCGAAATTCAAGGCTTACCTTCAGTAAAGCAAGCCAAACGATTCTAAAATGGTTGAACTTTAGAATAAAATTTGTTTGAAAAGAGAAATAAAATGAATTATTTTATCAACGGAAATCAATTTTTCATGTTGTTACTATGGTTACGTGTTCATACTTATTTTTGTTTCTTTCTTTTTCCAGGGTTGCCAGCGTCTATCTTCGTAGGCTACGGCCAGACGTAGTATTTTTGATTCTACGGTAGTATTTTTTCGGCCCAAATAAGGAGCGTAGTATGTTTCTGGCAACCCTGTTTCCAATACACTAATGACTTAATTAAAAGATTTGGCGGATTTTTTATTTTTTTTTCATTTTCATAGATTTCGCATTAAAGCAACATTGATTTTGGCAACGTTTGGAAACAGTAGTATTTTGTAATATTTTTTTTAGAGGAGGAGTAATTTTTTTTTGTTCCAATTCTCTGGCAACCCTGTCTTTTTCCCGGTGAAGCGGTGAAGATGCTTTGGGACCCTGCTTGGCGCGTTTTCAAAAAGTCAACTACGCCAAATAGCTAGGGTTACCACGCTTGGCGCGCCTATCGTTCATTCAGCGAGAAAAGGGTACCTAAAGCACAGATTAACGAAATATCGTATCAATTGCGATATTGCATCGTTTTTTTAAAGTGTTTCATTTCGGAAAATGTATTGTTTTGTTTTTTAAGCTAGGAAAGAAAACTTTCTTCTTCTCTTAAACTTTGGTAAGATTTCTGTTGGTTCCTGTTATCAACAAAATTGTTCTTGTTTTCTCTTTTGGCTTATTTTTGTCCATCTCCCTTGGGGTTGCATTCGAATGTTCCAAGGGGGTGTTTTACCCCATTTGTCGGGTAAATCAGTGTTTTCAATGCAAGGTGATATGAATTGGTTAACAAAAGTGATATGAATTGGCGCGACCACTTGGCGATATATCGCCAAGCTTTTGATCGCCAAGTATTTGACGCCAATTGGCGAAAAAAATTTTTTTTTTTTATTTAGGTTCAATTTGGCGCTGTTGGCGATATTTTGCGAAAAATCCACTGAATGATGTTAAAATCGATGATATTTAGGAGATAAATCATTGTAAAACATTTTTTTTGCATTTTTTCGTAGCAAACTAGGGATACAAATGTTTGAATTGTTATCTTGCTCACTCCAAGCACTATTTTAGCACTTAAGGCATCTACTAAGAAATTTACACGTAAAATTAAGTAGTGTGGGGTCCATATCAGATCTTTATATCACTTTGAAGGAATTATAGTTGAATAAAACTAAAATAGAGCATTTTTTCTGCTATATCAATTATTTTACAAATGAACTTTTAATTTTATACCACGGGCAAAGCCGTGCGGGTACCGCTAGTAATAAATAATGAAAGACAATATTAAAAATTATTTTTTTGGCGACTTTTTTACAATTTGGCATTCAATTCTATTTCAGTATATTTACTTCTATCTTATTGCGATATTGCAACGTTCTTTCTAAAGTATGTCATTTCGGAAAATGTATTATTTTGTTTTTGAAGTTAGGAAAGAAAACTTTCTTCTTCTTTTAAACTTTGGTAAGATTTCTGTTGGTTTCTGTGAGCAACAAAATTTTTCTTATTTTTTCTTTTGGCTTATTTTTGTGCACCTATCTTTGGGGTTGCATTCGAATGTCCCCAAGGGGGTGATTTACCCCTTTTATGGGGTAATCAGGGCTTTCAATGCAGACCAAAGTGATATGAATTGGCGCAACCACTTGGCGATATCTCGCCAAGCTTTTGGTCACCAAGTGTTTGACGCCAATTTGGCGACATATCGCCAAGTTGGCTAAATTTAGCGAAAAAAAAAATTTTTTGGGTTCAATTTGGCGCTATTGGCGATATTTTGCGAAAAATCTACTGAATGATGTTAAAATCGGCGATATTTAGGAGATTAATCATTGTAAAACATTTTTTTGCATTGTTTCGTGGCAAACTAGGGATGCAAATGTTTGAATTGTTATCTTACTCACTTCAAGCACTATTTTAGCACTTAAGGCATCTACTAAGAAATTTACACGTAAAAGGAAGTAGTGTAGGGTCCATACCAAATTTTTATATCATACTTTGAAGGAATTATAGTTGAATTATAACTAAAATAGAGTATTTTTTTCTGCTATATCATTTTTTTACAAATGAACTTTTAATTTTATACCACGGGCAAAGCCGTACGGGTACCGCTAGTTTATAAATATTTATATCCATATTATTGCATTCGATTAAACAAAAAAAGTAGCTGCGATTTTGTTCCAAAAAATATAATATTCCATCGTAAAGATGGCTTAAAGATTGTTTAAATTTTAAAGTTTACGACAGTGGGAACAATCGAGCCAATGTCTTTCTTCCAAATATTTTATTTTGGTCATAAAATTTTTATAAATAGTTCTCGTGAGCTTTGAAAAAAGTAAAATAAAATTATTCTTCGCTGAAAAGCACATAACCCGAGGGAAAAAATTCTTTCTGAGGAACCCAAAAATCTGACGATTGACTTTGAAGTTATGTTTACCAAGAAACAGAAAAACATTTCGATCAGTTCACCGGGTTTCTGGAACGAAAAAATGGCGCACTTCGAAAGGGTTCAACAGTTTTAGAAACAAATTGTTTTCGTAGTTTCTTCTCTATAGTTTTTCGAAGTGCTCTAGAATTTATTATTTTTTCTCTGAAAAGTCAAAACTGTTGTTCTTCCAAACTTTCCCCCTGTGTTTAGTTTGAGGATGATTTTTTTTTATGTCGCATTAACGTCATTTTAGTCCATATCAATAATGTCTGCGCATTCAAACAGTAAAATATGATTCTAATATTCTGTGTTTCTGTAGTTATTGTTTGAAAAAACAACCACTATAAAATCATACACGTCGTCATGAAAATAGGGTCAAGTAGAGATCATTGTAAAACAGTTGTCGATAGAACGACTTTCGTTGTTTATAAAAAGCAAACAAGGATCATTCCATAGAAATGTCAACCTCAGCCGAAGAAAAAATAATTCCGAAGTGAAAAAGTATAAAAAAATATATATATAAATAAATAAATAAATAAAAATCATACAACATAAGAAGTTAGAAAAAATTGAAAAAGTATTGTAAATATTACTGAAATTAGCCATAATAAATAGTTTGTAGTGTGTTTACTGCTTGTTTTTCGATGGTTACGTTAGTCACACTCCATTTTTAGTAAAAGCGACACTTAAGACTTAAAAAAATTAAGATTTAATAATGTGTTTTATGTTTTTAAAAGCAAACTTTACACATTTTTCAAATATACCATTCAATTTTTAACATTTGCTTAACTTTGAGAAATTTTTGCCTCACAACATGAGCATTCATTTTCAGGGTTGCAAAAATGTTACGTTAGTCACGCTGCTATTTTGGTTGAAAAAATATCTACTGCCAGTAATTTTGTTTTAAATTCTTAGCAGATATGATACATAGATACCATGTACATTGTAAATCCACCAGCAAAACTAAGAAATCTTTTTTATCCTTTAAGTTACAAGTAAAAACAGTTACAAAATCAGCTCTGAATATTACGTTAGTCACTATGATGGAATGACCGACAACTAGTCTAGATTTCCCCAAAGTTATATATACCCAACTCAATATTCATTTTATTGGTAACTTTTCTCATTCACTTCAAAAATGTTGCAAAAAACAAGTTAGATAAAACTAGTGACGGATTTAAAGGTTTGGGGGACTGTTGGAATGCTTTTTTGGGTTCTTTAGAAATGATCAGAGTTACGTAAGATATTTTTCATGTGATTTTTTGAATCCTCTTTCGATCCCCTATGTTGGGGAGGGGGGGGGGGTCGCAATTGCGACGTTTTCTAAATTTTAAATCCTCCGCTAGAAAAAACTATGCTTTCATGCTCTTGTTAAGCATTCTCGATGTATTCTGATGTATTATGATGTATTCTAAAAAGAAATCTAAGCATTCGGAGGGGGCAGGGGTAGAGAAAAAGAAGAAAAAACCTTTCTGATGCATCTGCTCTTTTCGCATTTTTTAAACTAAGAAATGAAGTGAATATTTTTTAAAAAATTCAAATCATTTTTAGTGTAAAACATAGGTATATTCCAAAAACGAATTTAAACTCGACACGTCGAACTGTTTCAAAAAATATCTCCAACATGTATCCGAAATTCAGAACGATGGAAAAGAAAATAATATTTCCCGCATAGCATTCCTTTAACACGTACATCTCTCCAGTACGTGAGTAAAACGAAGTCTGCGAAACGAACCCCCGGAAATTTGATTGATATAAATAAAATAACAAGTTGTTTTTCTGGAGAAAGACACAAGGAGGTGCTTTTACAATCACAGACAAGTTCCTGCTGATTTTCTTTCGCCGAGTTTCATTTTCGGATTTCTTCAAAATGCGTTTTTGCCGATGACACACACACAACATTTCTTTCCAATTTGTCGCTTTGAATATTAAGATATTTTTTTTTGACAGTCAAGGGAAGAAATATGTGCATTCGCGTATTTTCAGAATTGGAAATGTACGTGCAATTTAGATGTAATCTTAAAGAAAAAGTGTTTCTTTGAATTCTGTTTAACGAAATTAGTTCAGAGGATATATGGAAATTTAACGAATACAGGAATATCGAATTGAAAAATAAACGAAACAATAGAATTTTCTGTTTTCATGAGACGTGTTTTTAGAATCGAATTATTCTTTTAGATTTATTTACAAGTGCTAACAGAGGTTTATTATGAAATAAAAATTCAGAGATAGAGTAAGAAGTTCTTGTAAAACAATTCAACGTGACTAGGATTTAAAAAAAATCTTGATGGCTACTACATACGTGAAAAAAACAATTTCATTTATGATGACATTAATAATTTCATAAACAAAAAACAGCTAATTTATTTTTTCTATGTCGTCATGCTTCAAGTTTAGGAGTTCCAAAAATAGTTCTGCTAAATAAAATGCTATTTTGACTGTTTTGAAAATTTTGTTGTTGTACTTTAATGTCGTTATAAACTCATTAAACCCACTTACGTTAATATTAAAATTTTGTAAATCTATAAATTAAATTTTAGATTTACACTTCTGAGAAGCAAAGAACATTTATTCTTATTGCTATAATAATACAACGTAGTCAGAAATTTTGAATTCAAAATTACGCTTATGGAACCCTAATAAAAATATATTTTCCTTTGTTGTTCAATTTCGGTAATAGTAAGAACATAATATAACTATCAAGCACTTCGTTTTTCATTTTAAATTCTTTTTTGAAAACCGCAATGCCAGTAAAAAAATAAAAGGGTAACTTTTGTATTCTATTGATACTAATTTAACAATGGGATCCCGACAGTTACAATATTTTAAGGAAACAAAATTTTGCAGTTTCACTCTTTTATATACTTTGCATAAAATCTATAATTTCACATATAACAACATCCATTCACCACTTATTTTTGAGTATTACTCTGATAAAGAAAGATGGTTAAAATTTAACGCCCTTATGATATCATTATAACAATAGGTTGACATTGTATATTTTTAAC